>JAHPZR010041479.1:30000-55541 GCA_019787425.1 Platygyra sinensis | reverse complement strand
AGTATCAATTTTTATTATGTAAAAAATGCTTACGATTTGTGTGGTTAGAGATAATGCAAGCTCAAAACTGAAGGGCAAATAATATACAAAGAAAAACCTCCCGGAAAAACTACAAAACTAAAATCAAAATTCTCGCTAATCCAGAGTTAGCTTAATTGGGGTTTGAACAACCAGACCCTGGCCAACCTGGGTTGTTCGAAAGGTGGATAATGCTAACCACCAGATAAATCTAACGGATAGCGTAATTTATTTTGCCAACATTTATCCACTGGATAAAGCGATTTATTCATTGGGTGGCGTTATGCAGCCGGCCATCGAACAACTGGGTCCTGTCTAATAGCAACAATTTAACAATCTCACGCCTCACACTGTCTATACTACTCCGCCTCCAAGTCCTATTTTAAAGTTTAATGGGAGTCTCGTTAAGTGAGCTCCTTTTATATTGAGGGACTTTTGTAATCTTACTCGAAAACTGTCAGAGCAGTCTTAATTACCCTTAAATCGGTCACGATTGCTTAGTGTTATGATGATTGTTATAGCGCTGGCGCCCAACCGGACGAAAATAGCAGATTGTTCCGGAAGTTTTGTCTTTTCTCTTGAAAAGGTTGTCTGGAACGGTACATTTGAAATTGGGGCTGGAACAGCTCGTTCCACGGTTCATGGTGACATCATTTGCGTTCGTTACAGTCCCCGAGGAGCTGAGGGTGGGCCGAGCGACTTTAAGAAAAACATACATCCTAAGACAGGTATGTTAAAAAGAACGGAGTCTGTCGAATTTTAACAGTGAAGGGGCATGAACCCAAGTATTGGTGTCCTAGAGAGACTGGCGGGCAGTACCAGCGTACTACACAGTCAGACAGGGGGCAAATGCAAAGACCATTAATGGTGTCGGTTAATTTAATACGATGCAACAACTTGCTCCAATGTACTTACTGAACTGCTTTGTCACTCTCCGTCACACAGAATATGATCCGAGAAATGTAGCAGGTTAAGTCTCCAGTTGATGTCAAAAACAATTGATGAAAACAAATTAACACAATTGCAAAGTTTTAGAGAAAAGTCGGCTCTACAGACCAATTAAAACGAAAATCAGCAAAAATTCCGTGTATTTGGAAACCCCACGAGGCAGCTACTGCTGAGAAACAGCCTCTAAACAGTTCTTAAAGTGCACATAACCCCAAAATGTTTTTTTCGCTTAAATAAAACTTTGCACCTGTTCGAAACGCAGTGCGCCTTTTTAAACTAAATCTTGACTTTTTTATAGGCCGTAAAAGTTACGAAATCTAGCCATCACCTGTTGCACGACCGAGCTGGTAAGAGGCATGGGTCTATTCCTGGGTTGACGTCACAGACTGATTTGCATCGTATTAAGTCTTTGTAAACATGCATGCAAAGAAGTTGTGACATCAACCCAGGAATAGACCCATTCCCCTTACTTGCTCGGTCGTGGAACAGACGATGGCCAGATTTCTTAACTTTTACCGCCTGTAAAAAGTCAAGATTAGGGCTAAAAAGGGGCAAAAAGGCGCAATGCGTTTCAAACAGGTGCAAAGAGTTATTTCAGCGAAAAAAACCTTTTGGGGCTAGGTGCACTTTAAACTTATCGGATCTTTCACTGCGTTTTTATATGACGACGCATTCATATATTTATACGACATTAAATTTAGCAGCATATGTCTTTCTGACTGTTTAAAAAATCTATTTTTTTTTTCAGGCTCCGTGCTAAGTAACTTCTCTCAGGGAGGTAACAGAAAACTCTCCATGCAACAGAAAACGCACTTTCCTTAAGGCTACAGTCAGAATTTATTGCTATTAATTTCTACAATTTATAATATGGTTTACCTGTATTCCATATACAGTGGAACCTCCATATAACGAGCCTCTATTTAACGAAGTCCTCGATATAACGAACGATACTCTACGTCCCGGCCGAAATTACAGTAAAATGTATGGAATAGAACCTCGATATAACGAACCTCGATATAACGAATTCCTCGATATAACGAACATAATCCGCAAGCCCAAACGTAAAATATACCTCGATATAAAACATAACATAACTTATAATATACCCAACAAAATTTCAAGTATTTGATTGGTCAATAACGAGTGCATAAATAAATTATAGAGTGCAAATGGAGGTTATAGAGTGCAATACGGAAGTTGCTATGGAAACTATAGGGGAAGCGCGAAATTTAACTGAAGCAAAAATCAAAATGGCTGAAAGCCGGTATACTTTGTCCGACGAAATAGTTGTTGACCAGCTGAAACTAAAGGCAAAAAACCAAAAGCACTACTAAATTAACGCAAACGTGGTTGAATGTCTGGGAAAACTGGGGAAATGAAAGAAAATTCAATCCTAAACTGGAGGAGTATGACCACGAAGATCTCCATGAAAAGTTACAAATGCTGAAGTACTTACCAAAGATGGATTAGAGTACGAACCGGAGAGTTTGAAGTCCATGCTGGCAGCCTTTTACCGGCGTTTAAAAGAACGTGACTACATGTACTCATTTACACGGGACCGGGAGTTTTATCAGTCCAAGTTCGTACTCGAGGGAAAAGTAAAACATCTTCGCCAGCAAGGAAAAGGGAAGAGGCCGACGCGGCAAGTGCACTGACAAGCAAAGAAGATGAAATACTATAGACAGCAAGAACTCTCTGCGATTCCAGTCCAGGAGTTATTTCTCAGACGATGTAGTGGAAAGCAACTGAGGACAGCAAACGTTTAGAGGCAGCCTGTTATTAAGGTGATCGGCCACGCAAATGAAAAGTCGCCGAACGACTACAATGAAGGAAATAAAAGGGAGCATCTGCAGCAATCACACATCACACATCAGCAGAACTCCACAGACAACAACGTCAAACAGTTTCCTAGGATTTTCAGTGTGGTATTTTCTTCCAACCAGTACGGAACAGATCCAGCAAGCAAGCAGCCACCATGCTTTTACGATAAACTATTTCCACAACTGTCAAGTCATCGAAAGTCGCGTTTAGCGTCATTGAAGGACAAGCGGTTCATCCAAAAGTTCAGATCAGCATTAACTGTCTGTTTGAGGTAACTCATTACGGAATAATCACAAACTTGCCATCGCTTAACTGATTTTTCATGCTCTTGATATAAAAAACTTGTTCAGTTCATAAAGTTTCTGAAGTTTACCTGAAAATTCACGCTTGGTTTACCTGTCACTAAGTTGTAATTGATTGGTTGAAATAAAACATGTGAGCAGTTTGGAAGCCACTTCAGAGGTGCGTGTCCATAGAAGCGTGACGGTCGCGTTTTCTTGATTTTTTTTATAATTTTGTTGAGAATATTATAAATAAAAAATCGTATGATCGCTCGTGCATTTCGTGATATATGGTCACTTGTGATGTTTTTCAAGTTCTCAAATTGCACTCGCCTGCGGCTCGTGCAATTTTGAGAACTTGAAAAACATCACTCGTGCCCATATATCACGAAATGCACTCGCGTTCATACGATTTCCTATACATAACATATAACGAATTACAATGTCAATACTCGACAGAAGATAACACTGAACAGATCAACAGTCACACAAATCCTTTAATCCATATGGTAAAGAGACAGCAACCTTTCAGTCAGTCATAGACATTGGCACTATAGTATTTCCAGAGAAGTCACCTGTGTTACAAATCAATCATTAACTATGACCTCGATATAACGAAAATTTTGGTCCTTTCCCCTCAGATTCGTTATATCGAGGTTTTCGATATAACGAACCCTCCATTTAACGAACAAATTTGGCCGGTCCCCAGCGACTTCGTTAAATCGAGGTTCCACTGTATTGTGCAGGGTTGTTTTATTAGCTCGGTGACAAGTTACTTTATTAACTTTGGTTTCTATGGGATCAAACTGGTTTGTGTGGAGTTTTCGCTCTAAAGAGCGCTTGCTTCAGCTGTCTTCGTGGTCAGTTAATTCATGATCCGGACTTTCGCAGCTTCCGCTCAACTAAGCAGGGGTTTAATTTGGTACTTTATTCTAACACTCAACACAAAAGAAATAAAAAGTAATTTTTTTATTTAAGATAGCGATAATTACTAACATTTTTTGTTGCTTTCTTGAAGGCGGAAATAGTTTTCTCAGATTTTATAGAAATTGCGAGTGATTTTTAAAAGAATCGGGAAAAGAAGATAAAAGACTCGTTACTCATTCATTACTAAATATCTTGACGAACATATCAATTTCAACTCCGCCGTAGATTTCAATTTAAAGAATGCCCAAGGATTCAAGTGCAAATATGGTGACCCTCAAGAGTGCAGCCAGGGTGGAGGGAATTATGGCGGGAGCATAAGCTGTGGTGTTGGTAAGAAGTCTCGCATCGTCGGTGGAGAGCAAGCAAGGCCGTCAGAGTTTCCCTGGCAGGTGGGCTTCAGATGGCAGACCTGGTACAGTAGAAATAACATCTTCTGTGGCGGATCCCTTATCGATAAAAAATGGGTGGTGTCAGCTGCTCATTGTTTCCAAGACTTAAGGCCACGAATAAACGAACTCGAGATTGTACTCGGGGAGTTCGACGTCCATAACGACGAAGGAAATGAAGTGGTAATTGCAGCAAGAAAGGTACAGAATTGAATTCACCTCTAATGGACCGCATGTTGTGGCGGGATCTATGCTAGGTTCGAACCCGTCAGAGTCAGTGTTTTTCGTATATAATTCTCTACAACCAAACTGTGCAAAAGCACTTTTCTCCCGAAACATGGCCGACATTTCGTTTTACTTTCTCTCTGGATGAATGATAAAGAAAACTAGCGCCACAACGTCATTAAAATCTCGCCAAGTCAAACTAAATTTCGTGTATTGTACGAATCAACGTGTTTAGGACAGAAGAATTTTCGCAAGAATCCAACGCAAATTTCGCTGAAATCACGCATACGCGAAATGACTCCTAACGACCATACATAGCGACAACACGAATCGAGACCTTGTGCCATTCTCGCCCCATTAAGCTCCGCTCCTTTTAGTCAGCACCAAGAATCGCGACCTCTGGTATGGTCCAATTTTCAGAGCATGTGCAGAGTAATCTTTTAGTATTCTCAGCCAATCAGATTTGTCAGACTTGATCCTGAACATGCGCAGAACGAAGGGAAGTCCTTGAATTGCGGACTTCAGGTGTTGGACCTTTCCGAGGTCTCGAGTCTTGGTGCTGACCAAAAGGAGGGCAGTCTCTGGGAACGAGAATCAGCATCAAATCTGCTTTCAGGGTTAACCTTTTCTTGGTCTCTTTTTTATTTGCATAACATATGATCCAACGAGAATGAGAGCCAAATTTAGGCACGTCGGATTATATCAGTTGTATTGTAACGGAAGAAGTGGAACCGGGAGAAGGGCTAAGCCGTTTAATTTTGTTTGTTTGTATGTTCTATTAGGACGAGAAAAAACTTCCAAGGAAACTTCATTCGATATTGAACAATTTCTAACTCCGACAATTTTAAATTGTCCATTTTGAAACATAAGCGGCTTAATCAACCCTGGGAATACACAAGAGATGATGTCTGATCATCGAGGGTTTTAACTGTGTTTACCCGTAGGGTTGTTTCAAATATCTGTATTGTCTTATCACCTCTTTCAATCTTTTTAGTACGGTCAAACCCCTATTACACAGCCACCCTTCAGATATGTCAGGACTGAAACGCTAACGCAAGTTTAATTAGTACTTCATGATAAACATGACAGGGTTCCTTGACATTGTTTAAAAGTCACTTCAAAAACACACAGAATTGTGTGTGATATTGAAGTGACTATTAAACAATGTCAAGGAACCCTGTGATGTTTATCATAAGGAATTTGAATCTCATTAGCGTTCAGTCCTGGACATATCTGAAGGGTGGCTGTGTAATAGGGGTTTGACCGTACTAAAAAGATTGAAAGAGGTGATAAGACAATACAGATATTTGAAACAACCCTACGGGTAAACACAGTTAAAACCCTCGATGATCAGACATCATCTCTTGTGTATCCCAGGGTTGATTAAGCCGCTTATGTTTCAAAATGGACAATTTAAAATTGTCGGAGTTAGAAATTGTTCAATATCGAATGAAGTTTCCTTGGAAGTTTTTTCTCGTCCTAATAGAACATACAAACAAACAAAATTAAACGGCTTAGCCCTTCTCCCGGTTACCCTTCTCCCGTTACAATACAACTGATATAATCCGACGTGCCTAAATTTGGCTCTCATTCTCGTTGGATCATATGTTATGCAAATAAAAAAGAGACCAAGAAAAGGTTAACCCTGAAAGCAGATTTGATGCTGATTCTCGTTCCCAGAGACTGCCTTCCTTTTGGTCAGCACCAAGACTCGAGACCTCCGGAAAGGTCCAACACCGGAAGTCCGCAATTCAAGGACTTCCCTTCGTTCTGCGCATGTTCAGGGTCAAGTCTGACAAATCTGATTGGCTGAGAATACTAAAAGATTACTCTGCACATGCTCTGAAAATTGGACCATACCAGAGGTCGCGATTCTTGGTGCTGACTAAAAGGAGCGGAGCTTCATGGGGCGAGAATGGCACAAGGTCTCGATTCGTGTTGTCGCTATGTAAGGTCTTTAGGAGTCATTTCGCGTATGCGTGATTTCAGCGAAATTTGCGTTGGATTCTTGCGAAAATTCTTCTGTCCTAAACACGTTGATTCGTACAATACACGAAATTTAGTTTGACTTGGCGAGATTTTAATGACGTTGTGGCGCTAGTTTTCTTTATCATTCATCCAGAGAGAAAGTAAAACGAAATGTCGGCCATGTTTCGGGAGAAAAGTGCTTTTGCACAGTTTGGTTGTAGAGAATTATATACGAAAAACACTGACTCTGACGGGTTCGAACCTAGCATAGATCCCGCCACAACAGCGGTCCATTAGAGGTGAATTCAATTCTGTACCTTTCTTGCTGCAATTACCACTTCATTTCCTTCGTCGTTATGGACGTCGAACTCCCCGAGTACAATCTCGAGTTCGTTTATTCGTGGCCTTAAGTCTTGGAAACAATGAGCAGCTGACACCACCCATTTTTTATCGATAAGGGATCCGCCACAGAAGATGTTATTTCTACTGTACCAGGTCTGCCATCTGAAGCCCACCTGCCAGGGAAACTCTGACGGCCTTGCTTGCTCTCCACCGACGATGCGAGACTTCTTACCAACACCACAGCTTATGCTCCCGCCATAATTCCCTCCACCCTGGCTGCACTCTTGAGGGTCACCATATTTGCACTTGAATCCTTGGGCATTCTTTAAATTGAAATCTACGGCGGAGTTGAAATTGATATGTTCGTCAAGATATTTAGTAATGAATGAGTAACGAGTCTTTTATCTTCTTTTCCCGACTCTTTTAAAAATCACTCGCAATTTCTATAAAATCTGAGAAAACTATTTCCGCCTTCAAGAAAGCAACAAAAAATGTTAGTAATTATCGCTATCTTAAATAAAAAAATTACTTTTTATTTCTTTTGTGTTGAGTGTTAGAATAAAGTACCAAATTAAACCCCTGCTTAGTTGAGCGGAAGCTGCGAAAGTCCGGATCATGAATTAACTGACCACGAAGACAGCTGAAGCAAGCGCTCTTTAGAGCGAAAACTCCACACAAACCAGTTTGATCCCATAGAAACCAAAGTTAATAAAGTAACTTGTCCACCGAGCTAATAAAACAACCCTGCACAATACAGTGGAACCTCGATTTAACGAAGTCGCTGGGGACCGGCCAAATTTGTTCGTTAAATGGAGGGTTCGTTATATCGAAAACCTCGATATAACGAATCTGAGGGGAAAGGACCAAAATTTTCGTTATATCGAGGTCATAGTTAATGATTGATTTGTAACACAGGTGACTTCTCTGGAAATACTATAGTGCCAATGTCTATGACTGACTGAAAGGTTGCTGTCTCTTTACCATATGGATTAAAGGATTTGTGTGACTGTTGATCTGTTCAGTGTTATCTTCTGTCGAGTATTGACATTGTAATTCGTTATATGTTATGTATAGGAAATCGTATGAACGCGAGTGCATTTCGTGATATATGGGCACGAGTGATGTTTTTCAAGTTCTCAAAATTGCACGAGCCGCAGGCGAGTGCAATTTGAGAACTTGAAAAACATCACAAGTGACCATATATCACGAAATGCACGAGCGATCATACGATTTTTTATTTATAATATTCTCAACAAAATTATAAAAAAAATCAAGAAAACGCGACCGTCACGCTTCTATGGACACGCACCTCTGAAGTGGCTTCCAAACTGCTCACATGTTTTATTTCAACCAATCAATTACAACTTAGTGACAGGTAAACCAAGCGTGAATTTTCAGGTAAACTTCAGAAACTTTATGAACTGAACAAGTTTTTTATATCAAGAGCATGAAAAATCAGTTAAGCGATGGCAAGTTTGTGATTATTCCGTAATGAGTTACCTCAAACAGACAGTTAATGCTGATCTGAACTTTTGGATGAACCGCTTGTCCTTCAATGACGCTAAACGCGACTTTCGATGACTTGACAGTTGTGGAAATAGTTTATCGTAAAAGCATGGTGGCTGCTTGCTTGCTGGATCTGTTCCGTACTGGTTGGAAGAAAATACCACACTGAAAATCCTAGGAAACTGTTTGACGTTGTTGTCTGTGGAGTTCTGCTGATGTGTGATGTGTGATTGCTGCAGATGCTCCCTTTTATTTCCTTCATTGTAGTCGTTCGGCGACTTTTCATTTGCGTGGCCGATCACCTTAATAACAGGCTGCCTCTAAACGTTTGCTGTCCTCAGTTGCTTTCCACTACATCGTCTGAGAAATAACTCCTGGACTGGAATCGCAGAGAGTTCTTGCTGTCTATAGTATTTCATCTTCTTTGCTTGTCAGTGCACTTGCCGCGTCGGCCTCTTCCCTTTTCCTTGCTGGCGAAGATGTTTTACTTTTCCCTCGAGTACGAACTTGGACTGATAAAACTCCCGGTCCCGTGTAAATGAGTACATGTAGTCACGTTCTTTTAAACGCCGGTAAAAGGCTGCCAGCATGGACTTCAAACTCTCCGGTTCGTACTCTAATCCATCTTTGGTAAGTACTTCAGCATTTGTAACTTTTCATGGAGATCTTCGTGGTCATACTCCTCCAGTTTAGGATTGAATTTTCTTTCATTTCCCCAGTTTTCCCAGACATTCAACCACGTTTGCGTTAATTTAGTAGTGCTTTTGGTTTTTTGCCTTTAGTTTCAGCTGGTCAACAACTATTTCGTCGGACAAAGTATACCGGCTTTCAGCCATTTTGATTTTTGCTTCAGTTAAATTTCGCGCTTCCCCTATAGTTTCCATAGCAACTTCCGTATTGCACTCTATAACCTCCATTTGCACTCTATAATTTATTTATGCACTCGTTATTGACCAATCAAATACTTGAAATTTTGTTGAGTATATTATAAGTTATGTTATGTTTTATATCGAGGTATATTTTACGTTTGGGCTTACGGATTATGTTCGTTATATCGAGGAATTCGTTATATCGAGGTTCGTTATATCGAGGTTCTATTCCATACATTTTACTGTAATTTCGGCCGGGACGTAGAGTATCGTTCGTTATATCGAGGACTTCGTTAAATAGAGGCTCGTTATATGGAGGTTCCACTGTATATGGAATACAGGTAAACCATATTATAAATTGTAGAAATTAATAGCAATAAATTCTGACTGTAGCCTTAAGGAAAGTGCGTTTTCTGTTGCATGGAGAGTTTTCTGTTACCTCCCTGAGAGAAGTTACTTAGCACGGAGCCTGAAAAAGAAATAGATTTTTTAAACAGTCAGAAAGACATATGCTGCTAAATTTAATGTCGTATAAATATATGAATGCGTCGTCATATAAAAACGCAGTGAAAGATCCGATAAGTTTAAAGTGCACCTAGCCCCAAAAGGTTTTTTTCGCTGAAATAACTCTTTGCACCTGTTTGAAACGCATTGCGCCTTTTTGCCCCTTTTTAGCCCTAATCTTGACTTTTTACAGGCGGTAAAAGTTAAGAAATCTGGCCATCGTCTGTTCCACGACCGAGCAAGTAAGGGGAATGGGTATCGGTGATGTCACATTCTTTGCATGCATGTTTACAAAGACTTAATGCGATTCAAATCAGTCTGTGACGTCAACCCAGGAATAGACCCATGCCTCTTACCAGCTCGGTCGTGCAACAGGTGATGGCTAGATTTCGTAACTTTTACGGCCTATAAAAAAGTCAAGATTTAGTTTAAAAAGGCGCACTGCGTTTCGAACAGGTGCAAAGTTTTATTTAAGCGAAAAAACATTTTGGGGTTATGTGCACTTTAAGAACTGTTTAGAGGCTGTTTCTCAGCAGTAGCTGCCTCGTGGGGTTTCCAAATACACGGAATTTTTGCTGATTTTCGTTTTAATTGGTCTGTAGAGCCGACTTTTCTCTAAAACTTTGCAATTGTGTTAATTTGTTTTCATCAATTGTTTTTGACATCAACTGGACACTTAACCTGCTACATTTCTCGGATCATATTCTGTGTGACGGAGAGTGACAAGCAGTTCAGTAAGTACATTGGAGCAAGTTGTTGCATCGTATTAAATTAACCGACACCATTAATGTTCTTTGCATTTGCCCCCTGTCTGACTGTGTAGTACGCTGGTACTGCCCGCCAGTCTCTCTAGGACACCAATACTTGGGTTCATGCCCCTTCACTGTTAAAATTCGACAGACTCCGTTCTTTTTAACATACCTGTCTTAGGATGTATGTTTTTCTTAAAGTCGCTCGGCCCACCCTCAGCTCCTCGGGGACTGTAACGAACGCAAATGATGTCACCATGAACCGTGGAACGAGCTGTTCCAGCCCCAATTTCAAATGTACCGTTCCAGACAACCTTTTCAAGAAAAAGACAAAACTTCCGGAACAATCTGCTATTTTCGTCCGGTTGGGCGCAGCGCTATAACAATCATCATAACACTAAGCAATCGTGACCGATTTAAGGGTAATTAAGACTGCTCTGACAGTTTTCGAGTAAGATTACAAGAGTCCCTCAATATAAAAGGAGCTCACTTAACGAGACTCCCATTAAACTTTAAAATAGGACTTGGAGGCGGAGTAGTATAGACAGTGTGAGGCGTGAGATTGTTAAATTGTTGCTATTAGACAGGACCCAGTTGTTCGATGGCCGGCTGCATAACGCCACCCAATGAATAAATCGCTTTATCCAGTGGATAAATGTTGGCAAAATAAATTACGCTATCCGTTAGATTTATCTGGTGGTTAGCATTATCCACCTTTCGAACAACCCAGGTTGGCCAGGGTCTGGTTGTTCAAACCCCAATTAAGCTAACTCTGGATTAGCGAGAATTTTGATTTTAGTTTTGTAGTTTTTCCGGGAGGTTTTCTTTGTATATTATTTGCCCTTCAGTTTTGAGCTTGCATTATCTCTAACCACACAAATCGTAAGCATTTTTTACATAATAAAAATTGATACTTCGGGTAACTTTTAATCCTGGGTTAGTGTTAACCAGCTTTCGAACAACCCGACCCAGCTGGTATTTAATTCAATAGTAGATTCAAGTCCTGAGTCCTTTGAATGGCACTATTTAGGACCTACATTTCTCTAAGAAAGTGTGTATTGCAATGAGTGACTAATATAAACCATGAATACATAACTGCACCTGTGCAAAATGTTTGATTGGCATTCCGGGAGCTTTAGGCAGTCCTGTTTGATAGTTGTAATTCGTTTCCTCCATGTACCACTTTTGAACAGCCAAGCTGCACAGTTCAGGAGTAGGACCTTCACTTCTGGGATCAGCCACTGGCATAGCCGCGAGATTTTCTCCCTGGTTCTCTGTGTCCATGGTCCTGTTGTCGTGTGCGAGGATGTCTTTTAAAGCTAATTCTTCACACCACTTTTGCGCCCCATCACCAAGCTCTTCCGACCATGCAACGGACTGGGAACCATGAAGCTTTCTAAATTTGTTGTGGGTTACCACGCATGCTTTGTGAAACTCGTCATATGCGTTAACTCCTTCACAAACGTAAAAAGGCTGATGTCAAGATCGTTTAGATAAAATGACTTAATTCTTTCTTTTCCATAAACGAAAACAACGTAGTTTGTGAGACTTTACGGGGAAATTTCCGTTACAAGCAAAAATGGATATAAAGAAGTCAGTATAACGTCACAGAACGAAATAAAGAAAAATGACTTCAGTATTTGCTTGGCTTTTCATTGACTTAAATATTCTGTTCAACAAAGCCTTTTGTTTTCAAGTTTAACCTTACCTGCATAAAGCAAAGAAGAAAACAGCATGTAAACGGCAAACCGCAATGGAGACATTTTCAGTGTCAATAACTTTAGATGTGAGTGTTACTGGGTTTCTGAGTTCTTCCTCAAGTTGTTAACACAAGCATTAAGTCTGATCTTGATAGATGAGCAAATATTATCATTCATTATTCAGTTCTGAAGTTGTCACTCTAACCGGTTTTACTCAGAAAGATTATATACCTTTCAACATTGAGGCACACCCCCTTTCTATTAATAGTTAAAAACCGTAAAGTGAAAAATCATTAAGACACGTAAGAAATTACCAAAATGTAAAACTGTGACCCTAACTTATTTTAATAGTTTTACAGTGAGCACTTTACATAGATATTTGCAAGCTAAGATGGCTATCGATCAGTCTGACCAATTCAGTTTTGTTTTCAGTCTCCCTCTAAAAAGTAATCTAGTAAGCAAAGGGGTGTTTCAGCCACAAGCAAATATTCTCCTCCTTTGCAAACAAAATTAAATCAAAAACGTGTATCAATGAATCCAACTCCCAGAGTCACAAGCATTGAACCATTAAAAAAATAAACAATTCAGTTGTGGAAGTAGAAAAGAAATCTTTAAAAATGTTAACTCGGATACAAAACTCGGCTGATCAGGTCTAAGCTATACTTTCATTTCTGTCGCTTTCAGTTAAAATGCCCAGGCAGTTGTATGTAAAGTTAGCAAATTTAAATTTAACATTGCATCCGCTGACAATGACAGACGTTTCTGTCGAAACATGTCTTTCGGACTCAAAATAATTGTCGTTTTTCTCAAAGTTGAAACTCTCATAAATGACCAACCTGTCACAAAATTGATAGTCCGTTTTAGAGAATTTTTAGGATAATAACTTCGCCTCAGACAGTAATTGTATAGATCGACGAGTGGGCGGAAATGAGAAACCTGGTCTATGGTAGCTTGTGCCAGGGTCGCCCCTACTAAATGCTCCTCAATAAATAAAGAATTTTTCAGCTTCAGAGATTACTGGGTTCTTCTACAGGAGACAAGAATAGAAGTGTTCCCCTCCATTGCGTTTATTGCCTTTGATCTTTATTGGACAACTGCTTTGCGAGATCCTTTGAAACCGTTGTGTGGTTCCGATTTACAATGTAGGTTTCAGGTTCCAAGTTTGTTCATCCTTAAGGAGTCTTAAAGGAAGTGGACTACAAACAAAAGCTGCCTGTCTGGCGAGAGGAAGGCATAGGAAAAAGTGTAAGCTATTGGCTTAGAAACATATCATTCAGATGATTAGCCAAAAATATTACTTCTGGAAAAATAATCTTTACATTCGCTTTTTAAGTTTAAATATGTTTATAGCTTTGGTGGAAATTATTATTTTTCTTTCTTTCACAGCACTAGTGGCCGAAAACAGAAGGCAAGCTAGTTGTCAAAGATGGGCGTCGCAACCAAAACCACTTTTCATCCTTCTCCTTCTCCCGCGTGATACGACTACTCCTTTGATAGTTTCTTTGAAATTTGTTTTGAGCGGGTGCAAAAATGGTTTTTTTTTAACAAAGAAACACAGTTGTCTTTCTAATTTTCTCTCCAAAGTAAATAAGAGGAGGCATAAGTACGCTGACCACTTCAACGACATAAATTGAAAGCAGGGAACGAATAAGTGGTTAAGCAATGAGCAAGACAGTTGTAAAACTAAAAATAAATTTTAAAATGGTAATTGAACTAAATATTTATGCTTGTCTCAGCTGAGTGCGTTGCGTACATTTTACTGGGGAAGATACCAAAGATACAAAAGATCGTAAATTATGGAAAACGGAAAGATCAGTTTTATCTATTTTTTAATGTTCCCCCCACAATTAATTTTTAACTCGTCTTAAGGAGATAAAGTAGGATAAGTAGGAGGATAGTAATGGGGCTTTTTCCGCGTAAGCTGTTCTAAAAAACAGATTAACATTTCTAACTTCCGGATCAGTTTATCGGCTCGACCAACAGCAGTGGGCTCCCAAACCTGCACTGTTCTACACCGGTTTAAGATCGGTCACTTGAAAAGGGGTTCTTGGGTAACAAAACGACTGACCGTGATCCTAAGTTGAGCCAAACGAAAGTGGGCGTAATGGTCAGAAGGATGGGTTGTGATGTCCTCTGGGAATACTTCCGAGGTCAACGCTATCCCGAGTTTTAATGCTTACGTGAAAAAGCCTATCTACATCTGCAACTACACTTAGTATGCCAAGCAAGGGGTCCACCGCTATCGCCTTTGCAAGAGTCAAGAATTCTCTCGGGATATCCTGAGCATAAAATATATCTGTTAACCAGTGAACGTTTCTTTGACACTCCTCGGAGGACAATATAGGAACATCGATCGTTCCAGTAAGTGTCTTGGCGAGAATGCACCATCTTTGAGTGCAAGGCGTGTCGGCGTTTAAAACAAAATAAGCCACAAAGACTATATATCAGTGGAACTGGCACCAGAGTAACGAAAATTAATACAGCTAGTAGGTCTTAGTTACATGAACAATCCATGGTTTAAGATATTTTACATTTGTGTAAATATTTGGTGAACGAACCCTTGAACATCTTTTACCGTGACTGACTATTCCCCCCAGGTAAAACTTTCCTTTATTGTAACAAGCAAGGGGTCCACCGCTATCGCCTTTACAAGTGTCAAGAATTCTCTCGGTATATCCTGAGCATAACATCCTATCCGTTAACCAACGAACGTTTCTTCGACACTCCTCGGAGGACAATATAGGAACATCGATTCCACGAAGTGTCTTGTCGATTCCGTTTGTATAGCCAAGGCCGGAACCGGTGACAGTGCAAATTTCTCCCCCTGAAAATGACACTGTTTCGTCCGGCAAACATATCGGCCTCATGAAGTCATTATACTCCTTAAGCGGCGTCTTCAACTTGACAAGTGCAATGTTGTAATCTTTGGTGTTCCTCCTGTGGAGCGGATGTCTAATCACTTCAGAAGCTTCGGCTACAACCTCCTGACCATCTTTGTTTTGGTTATCGAATTCGCCTAGGATCACTTTCAACTTAAATTTCGGATTAACCCGAAGTACAAAGCAATGTGCAGCTGTCAAAATCCACTCCCTGTCCAATAAGGAGCCGCGACAAAACACGTTTGACTTGCCTAATCGGTTCTGATATCTGAAGCCCACTTGCCAAGGGAATTCTCCTGGCTTAACAGGTTCGTTACCTGTAGGGCCTCTCCTTTTGACTATTCCACATGTGATATCTTCCATGGGCTGTTGTTCCAACTCCTGGTTGGTCATTTCTGAAAATTATTACCACGCAACGAACGCGTTAGTGAGAACAAATGCGTTTATGCAGTTAAAATAACCTACTAGAATCCTCTGCCTAGACGTTTAGCATTATATGACTCTGCTGTCCAACTTACTTTACATCTAGATTACTTTATGTGTCGGGTTTTGTTGCACTGCAACAAGTGGCCATCCCCAACCTATTTTCAATTTTGGCAGCTCGTAATTGCTATTACGAAATGTTGCAACATCTAACCATTCACGGCAGAGATGATACTTTCGACTAATCACTAACCTAGGAGCAGGCTCACATTCAGGTCACGCGCGCGAGCCGGTGGGAAGGAGTTTGCTACGGAAATGTTAACCTTGCGGGCGTTTTACCCAAACGCGAGCCTGTGACGTTCTTCTATCGGTACGTTTTGACTTTGGGAAGCCTAAAACTATGTATAAAAGTATGTTTTTAAGAAGCCGAAAAGTTAACTTATGATGATTGTTGTGAATTTAAGCATCGTACCTTCATCAGTATCCATACGCGAACCTGCCCTTAAAGCTGTTGGGTTTCTCTCGTCTTCTTCCGACATAACAAAAATATAGCGTAGTTATTCTAGAGGGCTGTAACTTCCCTTTTTTAAGTTCATTTAGATCAGTCTTTAGGAGGCAATAAAGGTTGTAGTTATCCTTCATTTCCATGTTGCCCTGATATCAACCCTATATTCAAAATTGTTTTCTCCTGCATGGCTCGTTAATTAAAATTGAAGTTGTTTGTGATCTTGGCTAAAAACACTTTTGTTCCAAATGACAAGCTGATGTTTTTGAAACTGAAAATTTAAAGGCTTCGTATTCGAACCATTTACAGAGATATCAACTTAAAACCCCCAGGATCAGGTGTGCTGTGGAACTTCAACTATTTTTGGGCCAAGATTCCATTTTAAATTAAAAGTTTACGGTGGTGATAAAAATTATGTGGCTGCTTAACAAATCAACAGGCTAGAAATGAAGAAAAAACTATATGAATGCGGGTTAATGATTGGTTAATGATGAGCCAAAAACTTTGAAAAGTTACGATAGGCACACTTTTCAAAAATGGGATAATCTTAACGGAGGACGACTAAGGATATATAAAAATATCTTAGAAAGCGTACCTGATGAGGTCGGATAAGTTGGAGAAATCGACGTCGCGTCTCCTACTCGTACGGTAGGTGCATGCACTGTGCCTGTTTAAATAACACAGAGACAGGTTTAAATATATGTTTCAATAAAAAGCGATTAGTCAGGGCGCCAAATTGCAAAATTTATTTTACATCGCTACCAATGATGAAAGAATGAGTTATTTAATGTAATAGTGATGTGCGGTAAAATTGAGACGAAAATTGTCAGCCTTTCTAAGTCAACATTCGTATCATAACGCTAAAAGTATAGTAAACTGTCTGCCGGGACCAGTGCCAACTGTCTGTGTGCTTTAGAGAAAGGGAGGGCATTGAGCTTGACTTCAGTGATCGACTTCAGTACATATTTCTGAGAATTTATGAGTGGTCCCAGCTAATGGAAATTAAATTAACAACACCTGATAATACCTTTAGCGAAAACATTTTTCCTGAAAGCTTGCGGTCCACCTTCTCCTCCCTTTGGAGAATACCGTGCCACAGAAATAAAACCATAAGTCTTGGAGATTGCACTGCCAACACCAATCTCCATGGAGCCGTTCCACACGACCTTAAGAAAACAAATCATTCTTTTTCAGTGCTGGAAACTGAGCCACGGGAGCCAGTCTCGGAAAACGCGTTGGGGTACATTCGATCAGGGCGGAGGCAGGGGTGCGCTTTTGAAGATCTACTAACAGACGATATTTCGTCAATATTTCAGCAAGATGTAATGATTGTCCGATCGCGAGCCTAAGACGTCGACTGAGAATTCCATTACTTGTGCACAATACTGTAATAATCCGGTAATTTGTGTTTAGTAGTTCCTGTGAAGTCTTTCACAGCCGGTGCTTTGCAGGTGAGTTCCTAAATGGGCTTTTCAGATAAGAAGTAGAGCTCCTTCACCTATCTAAAGTCGGCTACAGCAATACGCTGCTCAAACCTTTATTTATCAGTCCCCATAATAGCATGAAAAACCCCAGTGCATTATTGAAACTTCCTTGATAAATGCATATTAGAGTGTATGTTACTTTTAACTGGGGTCGGAAGCTTCTAAAATGATACTGACTTGGTTGGATGAGCAATTACATTGAACTTATCAAACCTGTGCAAAGTGCTTCACTGGCAAGTCAGGTTTCTTTGCAGCCCCAGTCTGGTAATTATAGTTTTGTGACTCGTCATACCAGTTCTGTACCACCTCCCCGCAGGTGACACAGTTTGGTTTCCAAGACCCTTGACATTTTGGCTGAGGTGGTACGAACCAGGCTATGTTTTCTCCCTCGTCCTTTTCAGCTAAAGTGTCCCCATCGTGTTCGATCCTGTCGTTTATTGCAAGATACTCTGCCCATTTCTGCGCGTCATCGGCGAGTGACTCCGACCATGAGAGGGGCTGGGCACCATGCAGCCTTCTCAATTTGTTATGCTCGGTTACACAATCGCGGTCAAACAAATCATAAGCGTTGCCTGAGAGGAAAATATATAATTTATTTGCTGTCGTAGGAAATAAAAGCTGGGTTTTTATATAACAAGGACAGTTAAGAAAGTTAATTATGTGGGAAAAACTTGTTGTCACGAGAGGTAGCCTGCGAGCAGGCTCACCTCAGAGTCACGCGCGCGAGCGACGAAGAACAAAGCGGGAAGGAGTCTGGTGAAGAGGTGCTAAGAAAATGAGCTCACTTTCTCGTCTCGCGGCTTTCGCGCGCGCTTGTGCTTCAATTCTCGCCTGCTCTCCAACGTGAGCCTGCTCTCAGGCTACACGAGAGGCTGTTCCCCGCGCACATGAGTATGACTGCGAATGAGGAATCTTGGAACAAGAGCTTTCGCATAGCGGTTGGTTGCCTCGATAGCGGAAAGGATACTAGTTAAAGGATAGGATGTTAGTTAAACATAACAAACTCTACTAGCCACAACTACTAGCTGAAATAACATTTAACTCAAAGCAAAGATGGCATATAAAACTGACTTCTGTAACGACAAAGTATTTCCTCAGAAAATTCATTTTGTCTAAAGCTATACATGACGTTGCATTAACCATGGAAACACGAGTTTGAATATTCTAGCTAGCTATTATAACTTTAGATTTTATTGATTAGTCTTAATCATTTTACTAGGAGGTTGAGCGATCTGTAGTCCATAACGTTCTAAGCAAGGTGGTGCCTGCAAGGACTTGATTATCATTTTTGAAGCTAAAAGCTGCCCTCACCTGTGCGGTATACCAGACAATAAACGAAAAGGACATGGAAGAAGTCGAGTGCCATCAATGTAGTTACTTTTCCTTCACATCTTCATCTAAATTAAAAGGACTCAGTACTGCAAAGTAACCATTTAAATCAGCCCTGATTATGATTTGATATTTGTGTAAACAATTAGTCGGATTATAGTTATGTCTTCAGACTTTCATTCCAATTATGCGATATTTTCTGGAAAAAATGTCGAAGAACACATGTAATCATATGCACCTATTAAAAGCATTATTTTCAACATTAGAGACCAGATTAAGACTGTTTACATATTTCTCGAATCTAAAACTGGAACCTAAATTTTACCACAGAAAGCCGAAAGCGCTTGTGGCTTATTTTACAAGTTGTTTACACAGTTATAGACAGTCATCAATTAAGGCAATCCATCGGTTTATGAACAATTATGAAATCTGTTAGATCGTACAATGTTAAGAAGTGTATTTACCTTAAGGATGGCGAAGTTTCTTTGTCCCTTTTACAAATTCAGTCTACAAGTCGGCCGCCATGTTTGAACAATTAACGATTCATTAGAGCTTGACCGTGGTGGTACTTTCAACAGAAAAAATAAAGCCACCCGCCATTAAAAGGGTAAATTGAGACATTTTACCCTTTGTTTAACGCTAAGAATGATATTCTTCTAAATTCTCATTACAATATCGATATATTGTCAAACATTTTTGTGACAGGAATGCAGACAGTTAGTTTTCCTGATTTCAGGTAGTTGCCACATTAAGGCACGTCTTTTGATTTCTTGCATTCTTCATGACTAGAAGCCGATAAAGTAAAGTAGGAAATTAAGGCCTGAGAGAGACTCCAACGCTGTTAGATAAGTGTGTTACAATCTCAGAAGCATGCTTAAAACAATTTTTCCACAACTGCTGTGCGAATACACGAAATTCCATTTACCCGGACTCTGTGAAAAAGAGGAGAGTTTCCCTTAACTGAATATGTCAACTAAACATGTTAATTCGTGGGCGTCGTTTTACACCAGCTACAAGCGAATAGCCTCCACGTATCACCTGCAACTTTTTCACTTGGCCATGAAAAAATATTGCTACTGGGGTTTCTCTCGTATTCTCTGAAAATGAATTATATCATTCTTGTTTTCTGGTCATTAATCACCTCAGTACGATCAGGTAGATATTTATCCAAACCTAGTTACCTTGTTATGCTCTCATTTCATTACAGTTGTTTCCAACAGATGAAGAGTATTTCAGGTTTTCTCATGTGTGATAGCGATAAATAATTTTAAACGTTTGATTTATCCTGGTAATACTTTGATCTACAACTTTTCTCCTTTTCTATATTCATGCATCTAATAATTTTCTTGTTGTTGAGGCATAAAGATTTAAATGTGCGGGAACTGTTTTCCTATTGAATTAAAGGAACTACGTCACGGTTTGAGGATCTTGGAAAGTTCAGCCTGAAGTTTTCAAGTTCATCTTTTGTAATCCGTGTTAATCTTTTCCATTCTTAAACATCCTTGTTCCCTTACAGTTTATTGATATCTCTTTGCTGTTTTTCTATCTTAGTAAACTACTTTTCAAGGTTACCTCAGTTAGAAGGTAATTTTGTGCATGGTCAAAATGCCGTCACTGAGCTCCTTTAACTTCTCAGGTGGACGAATAGATCAGCTGCTTTACATGCAAGAGTCAGCTTTGATGGAGGCCGTCAGTCAAGGAACCCCCGAGAGCTGGACGTGGCAGGCAGGACTCAGACGACCGAATGAGCCAAACCTGTTTTGTTGTGGTGTGCTAATCGGCAGCGCCTGGGTTCTTACTGCTGCACACTGCGTTTACTATATGAGGAACCTCAATCCAACTCCAGTGATCGAGGTGATCATTGGCGAGAAAGATCTTCAGAACAAAGACGGAGTGCTAACTAACGCAACTGAAGTATTTGTTCATAAGTTATACGATCCCAATACTCAAGACTATGACTTTGCAATGCTGGAGCTAGCCGATCCTGTAGAACAAAGTCCACTGATGTACATCCGTCCCGTTAAGCTACCCGAGGAAGATATGGACTTTGAATCAGGAACGGTCTGCTTTGTTTCCGGCTATGGAACACCGGAACCCGGAAGTAACTCGTCCGCGAAGCTGATGATCGTTCAAGTTCCGATTGCAAGCAAAAATGCTTGTAAGAAGGTTTATGAAGACCGCAAGATTACATCAAGAATGTTCTGCGTAGGTTTCGAGGAAGGTGGAGCTGATGCTTGTCAGGGAGATGGAGGGGGACCGCTGGTCTGTAAGGATGGCTCCAGCTGGTATTTAAAAGGATTGGTAAGCTGGGGACGAGGGTGCGCGGTACCCGGCAGCTATGGAGTGTATGCAAACGTCAAGTCAGTCATGAAATGGATAGAAGGAATAACGGGACTTTCAGAAGAATGATTTCAAACAGGTTACAGCCAGAAATCGTTTCTACAACTTCGAACACAATTTAAATCGCAACTTCCTTGAACTTGCGCCTCAAAATAACCTCTTGTACGAAAGGAAATCAATATTATCTATAATATAAACAAAATTATTCTAGGGTTAATCATGGTAATCATACATATATTTAACTGTACGTATCCAACGCGCAGTTTTGGCCAAAAACGCCAGATGTTTTAACTTTATATAGAATTGGAGGTCAATTACCTAATCAAATTTTCATGACCTGGTATTTTTATGTAATTTTTCACTTTGCTGCTGACGCCTAGCCATTTTGAACCATCAAAATAATATTCTTAAAGACAGTGAGTGCATATATATATATTTCCCGTTATGAATAAAGTGTTCATAAATTTCCACAATTAGCTCTTATGTGTTGTTAATAGTCAGTTTTCATTGGCTTTATTTTTGTTTTGTTTTTTATTTATTTTCAATTGATGCATGACAACATTACGTTTGGCGTTGAAATTGCGTCGGGAAAACAACCTGTCAACGATTGTCGTTTTCAGATGAAGTAAGACACGCCCTTGGTATCAAATAACAGCGGACGTACTGGGATTTTAGTGGAAAATGTTCCCGTACTTGATCCTGTCTTTTGTGGTCCTTTTACCTCACACTGCTTCAGGTAATTTATATTTTTATTACCATGCCTATATCCGATTTAAAATCAATTCCAATAAAAAATGCTGAAATCAAGTACTGAAACCCAGTTCGACTCGAAATACAGATAGTTTTAAATCCTATGTTTAAATTCAGTCAAGTTATAAGCTGCAATAGCTCTTTAAACGTTACTGCCTATGCTTTTTCTTAGTTGCATGATTTATTTTAAGATTAAAAAAGTGGCTTGTCTCCATAGAATATAATTCTTAAAAACGTTAAAATTTCATTCGATATCATATTTGAAGGTACAGTTCCAAACAACCTTACCATTACCAACAGCACTGGTAAAGTACAACAATGCTCTTACAAAGCTATAAACCTCATCACACAGGAAAAACTCACAATTTTTGGAGGTAGTGTTCGAATCTGTTTTTAGTTCAGTCGTTTGCCTCCATCTTCTTTTTTCATTATCAAAGTGATTGCGTTTCTATTTTATCCTTCATAATATATTTTATGATTCAGTCTGTAACGGAACACCTCCGCATGTTCCTTGGCCGCCGATGCCGCCGGTTCAGTCGCCATGTAAAGGTACGCAGCTGGAGTAACCCTGAAAGTAGTACAGTGTCCTTTTTTCAAGGTGGCTCAAAACAGTTTCCAGCACTACTTACACTTTGATGGGTCGTTATAACCACTCTTTATTACCTGTTGCTACAATCATGGCACCAAAATGCTGCCCAACCATTTTCGAAAGCTTAAGGCCGGTGGCTCTGAGCCCCACCCACAGGACTTTTTGAACTTTGCCAAAACTTGCACTTTTCATGCTTATCAAATGTTGATAATATAAAAAAATGTCACCGTGCCGTTTTTGAATTATAAGCCCCTAAAACAGTAATTAAGGGTGTTTTTAGCAGGTCACACTTTTGCTGTGGTAACCTATTATGTTACGAAAATGATAACAACTTGTTCACCAATAACTGGGCCACCTTACTGGATACTAGCTGGTCTTGATTTAAAAATTAAGCCGAACGATTCAGAAGTAACTACATTATTATTGTTAGGTTTGGAACGAGTAATTACTGAGTAAAAGAGAATAAGACTGTATCACCAAAACTGGAAAACCATTAATTTCAGCTAAAGGTCATTATATTTTTAATTTTATTAATGTTCTAGGTTATTCAGTGAAAACATCCACCCCAGCTTGGCAGTCACAGCCAAGTTGCATTGTGGGAGGCATTGAAGCAACAAGAGGCCAATGGCCGTGGCAGGCGGGTCTGAAGCGATCCGCCACAGAAAAGATCTACTGTGGTGGGTTACTGATTGATCCCCAGTGGGTGGCTACTGCTTCCCACTGTTTATACGAAATATCAAAATACTCCGCACCTGGAAAAATACCGCATATTGAAGTGGTGCTGGGAGAGTTTGATCAGGAAAAGAAAGACCAGAAGGAAGTGGTAGCAAACGTGTCAAAATTGTTTCTGCATGGTCAATACAACCCGGAAACTCTAGACTATGATATTGCACTGCTTAAACTAAAAGATCCTGTCAAATTGTCTAGGATCGTGAAGCCTGTCTGTCTCCCTGAGGAGAGCTTTGACTTTAAACCTGGAACAAACTGCTACGTCACTGGGTTTGGTGTCACTGAGCAGGGTGGGGACGTGGCTAACATACTCCAAGAAGCCAATGTACCACTAGTACCTCAAGAAAAGTGCCAAGAAGCTTACAAAGCAGAAAAGATAACACCACGTATGTTCTGCGCAGGCTTTGCTAAGGGGGGCATCGATGCTTGTCAAGGGGACAGCGGGGGACCGCTGGTTTGTATGCGCGATGGCAAGTGGATATTGAAAGGGATTGTAAGCTGGGGAATTGGTTGCGCGAGGCCTGGTGCGTATGGAGTCTATTCGAACGTGAAAGACTTCTTGCCGTGGATTCGTAATATCGTTAAGAGTGAAACGACGGAGACTAACTTGAGCTGAACTGACGATAATGAAGGACTATATTTAATCTCTAGAATAGTGGAAGAGAACAATAAAAGATATTTAAAAAAGGAATCGATACTCTGTGGTAATAATTATGTGTTATGGGTATTAGAAAAACTATCTGATTTTATTAAAATTACACCGCAGTAATTTAAATGATTTTCACTTTATACTCTTTGTTATCTTTGTCTTTCCCTGTTTTCAATCCTTGTGTTTAACCAGGTTATTAAGCCTAGGTCAACATATTTGATATTTTGTGATAAAACCGGTATTGCCAAAATAGGGAAGTCTCTCAATTCACTTGTTATCCCAAAGTTGTTCCGCGAATTTCGAAATAAAAAATGAAGCACAATTCTCAGACATAGTAGGGCAGAGATAATACGTTACCAAAGAACTTCAATAATTCGCCTCAAGTCAAATCAATTCTTTAATACCCTCGCTCTAAGCTAGGACCCCTCTGTAGACAGAAGAGTGAAAGCACTGATTGACAGGTTACATCATTTGAATTTTCTATATAGCAGGAAGAGCAGAAGGTGAAGGCTGCGTACGAACCAAATAGTCTCAAATGCATGTCAGAATTGACTTAAGGCCCTGGTAAACGAGGACACATTGTTGCTCATGATGTTTCTTGGGCACGCAAACGCGCGGGACACAAAATGAATAGGGACTTTAATTAAGCAGCGGGAACGCGGACGGCGACGGGGACGCCGAAACCTGTGAGAAGATTGGGGAGAGAACGCCGTTGTGACAGAAATTCACAAACATAAAGCAGCACCGTCGGAAACCATAGTTTCTGCACTGTCAAGCTTATTGACGTGATTTTCGTCCTCTGTTTATCAGGATGACTTCATGTAAAGAAGGTCGCAATCAACTCTTGATAAGCCACGGTGAAAGTGTGTTAAACGATCACGAACTCCTACTTTTGTGCGATTTAAAACGGTCTAATATTCTCGACCTACCTTCTGATTCCTTTCCTGAATTTAACTTCGATGATTTGGAGACGACGAGTGCCTGTCCGAATTTCGCTTCCACAAACGCGACTTGCCCATTCTCGCTGATTTGTGCAATGGAGTAAATGAACTAATAAACAGCACATGTTTAATCAGACTGGCGCGGCAAATCGGTGTACCGACTGATAAAGATCTACTAAAGTAAACCACTGATCTTACGACTGAAAATGAAAACAACTACACAAGTTTTAATGGTGTACACCCTTTTAAATGTGCTAGAATCTCACCATAATAAATCGTTTGACGTTTTAGTGCTTCTTGAAGGGAAAAATTTCGATTGAAATGCATGCAAGTTGTCTTTATTTACATAAGCTTTCAAAGATATATTTCACGGTACTCACATGTTCGCCGACTGGCTTGAGTTCGCTTCAGCTTTCTCGACCCTTCTTAAGCTTTAAAATGAAATATCTCACATAACAAGAGAAAACAAGCAATTAAAGTTCCTAGATATTAGTATCACGGGTTATTTAGCATTAACACAGCAGCGGAAACGAAAGCAAATGCTCACGTTTTCAGACAACGCGAAATGAGTTAGACTCGCGTCGGGCCTGAACGCAGAACGTCAACCAGTTCCCCGCCAGTCATGCGCAATGGACCTTTTGGGTTTTCCCTGATGTTGTGGCGTTCCCGTTGCCGTCCC
>JAHPZR010041479.1:17500-27500 GCA_019787425.1 Platygyra sinensis | reverse complement strand
GGAAAACATTTTGCCTATATATACTAAATATCTCGTAACAGAGTTTTGCCCAAATATATAGAAACTGAATGAGGGGATTCAAAGTGAAAAATCCCGATTTCTAAAATTATGGCTATTTTACTTGAAACAATCATTTCAATTTGGTTGGTGACCTACTAGCAATAATATGCAATGTTTATTGCTTTAATTTGGGAAAAAAACTCAAACAGATAAATGAATCCAAAATGATTACTTTGATGGCATCTTGCCAAGCTTGTTCGTCTCCTTTCCTATCAGTTTTTAGCGAAGCCGCGCGGGGCGGGAGCCGAGAATAACTAATCGCTATCAAACTAGAAACCAGAATATATACTCTGAATGTTTATGGGTCTGTGCCTTTTGTTTCAGGGCATGGACTTCATAAACCTTGGTATTTTAAAGATCGTTTGGCTCATAATCACTCTTGTCATTAAAGGTAAGAGAAAGAACTCTCGACAAAAAAGTTATGAATCAAAAAAATTATGGTGACATCTTGCATGACCGACGAATGCCAGCGGTGTCGATTGTTTACTGACTAAAAAAAGTTATAAAGTAAAAAGTAAAATGAGTTAATTACGAAATCATCTTCAGTCGTCTTGACGATTACTTACTTTGTAAGGACATTTTTCCCTTTTGCCCCTTCCCAGTTTTTTTCCATATATCGTATAAATTTATGATAACATCTTGGGTGGGTTAGCCAGGTGGTAGGAGTGAAACTATCTACCTTGTGATCGAGGAAGCCGGTAACTAGTGTTTGAGCTACTCCATATCAACCTATAGGCAATACCATCTCTAGACGTCAAATACAAACAAAAAGTAATCTATATGAAAGTAATGTGACACGAGCGTGGGACCTTTTTCTAGGTCCCACGCTCGTGTCACATTACTTTCATATATATATATATTTACCGAGCTACAATTTCACCATCACTCATTTATCAAAAAGTAATCTATTTACATGAAATTTAAGTGAAATATGATTTTTTTTAAACAGGGAAAGCTTATGATGACTTCGACAAAGACTGTGTACGAGTCCATAATCATTTAAGAGCCCTGCACAATGCATCGGCTCTATGTTGGTCAGAATCCTTGGCCAGGGACGCACAGAAATGGGCAGAAAGCTTGGCGTACAGGGACCGAGCAGAGCACGATTACCAGGACCTCATTACTAAGGGCCAAGGAGAAAATATTGCTTGGACAGCCAAGGCATTCAAAAAGTGCCAAGGAGCTGTTAAAGTGCCAGGATGTATAACTTGCGGAGATATAGTGAAGAAGTGGTACAGTGAAGAGAAAAACTATGACTTTCAAAAGGCAGCTGCAATTGCTGTAGGACAGCCCATCCGTCACTTCAATCAAGTAAAAGAACTATAATTTTTTTCTTTTAGTTTTAATTCTTGCAGTCTTCCCTATGGATGGCTGAATACCATAAAGCTGAACGCCGAAGCCGGTTGAAAAAGAGCGAAGAAGAGGGCTACTGCAGAGCAGCTCAGCATTAGCATCAGTATTATCAGGCTATCTATGTGGGGTCTGTGGTCGTGTCTGTCGTTCAAACATCGAGTTAGACAGTCACCATGCAAAGGAAACGTTTGCAACCTACGCGCCGAATTATGGAACATTTATATAATAATCAAATCAATGCGCGCGCTCTGATTGGTCAATCAGCTGTGGCTTATTGTGCCAGTAAACCCATGGAAAAATCACCCGTCTTCTGAATTATTATATAAAAGCAAGAGACCACAAGCTTCTACGGTTTATATTCCAAAAGCTAAAACTGGAATAAAGGCAAACTTGTTTCATTTCATGATTTACCTTTTTCATGGAATTTTAGTTAGCTGAGATGTCAGACTGCAAGCTCAATTTACTATCTATTACTTTGAAATTGTGCATCGATTAGGTAAGTGCAACAAGTTGTATTCTAACTCAGCTGCCCCCATCCTTTCAATTCTAGATTGTATGGAAATCCACAGCAGAACTAGGCGTGGGTAGTGCGCATAGCGATGAACATGGGCTGATCGTGGTAGCACGATATAGTCCAATGGGAAGTACAGGTGGACCTGCGGCCTTTCTTAAGAACGTGAGTCCAGCAAGTAAGTTGTCCTTGAAACAATCATTCTACAGTATTAATTGAGAGCAAATCAATCAGTATTTGTGTTACTACAGTGCGCATAGCCTGCGTACAGGCTCCCGGCGAGGTCGGAAAAAAAAATTCGGCGAGCGAGTGGGAGCCGGAGCGTCGTGACTCCGCCAGACCGCTCTCGGCTCGTCCCGCTCGCCCTAGACTACACTCGTCTATCTCGCCCTAAACCAACCGAACCGGGAGCCTGTTCGCAGGCTACAGTGCGCAATTCAAACGCGTGCTTGCTCGCTAAAAAATCTAAAAGGTGTTCCAAAATGCAATTAATCAGATGTAAGTTAATGGATAAGAATTTATTCAAGATTTACCTAACTGACAATGATTCGTATTGGCTAAAACATTTGGATTATAAATGATAGTAAAAAACAAAAAGGGTTGTTTAGCTTCTGTTGATTATTGTTGACCTATTTCTAGGTGGAAACACGTCACTGGATTTAACAGGTAAATACATTGCTTATTGTAATGATACCGTTGAAGCATTTTACTCAAAATTCTCTAAAAAACAACTCTGAATAGGTGACTACAATGTTTTCCATGCAGAGCTTCATTTTCAAATTAATGTTCTTTTCCATACATGGTTTGTCAATAATGAATACTCAAATTGCACTGCGTAGCCTGCCGCTTTAAAACAGATCCCAGTATCTCACAGCCGCAAAACGATGGTGATTGTGCTAACGAGTTTCTTCGTCACTACTTCAAGATCTATTCCTTCATTTCAAATCCCAAACGTGCTACGAGTGTTTTTGGGTGTTTCAAAACATTTCTCTGCCACTTTCTTAGTGCCATACATTTAGCAGTAAATTAAATTTTTCTACACCATTTGTAAAATTCTTTGTTGTCGTCCATGTAATAACTATGTTACTTGCTTTGATTTAAACCCATACTTTCAGTTCATGGAAACTCGTCACTTGATGAAGAGGGTAGTAAGGATAACATTTTGTTGTGTATATAAAGGATAATCTCTCAAAGCCGAGGTAAACGAAAGGAAGCAGTCTTCGTTAAAATACTCTTGGGCATGAGAACCCTGAACCCAGAATGAAACCATCTAAAAACATAAAAAGACGTAAATGACACTGTTTCCTCTTTTATATAAGTGAAATCATTTTCATTGTGATTGGCTGAGTGCGGGGCTTATTTATGGTTAATTTTTAATTTGCAATGCGCAGTGCAAATAAACGCGCGCGCACTTTCGCTTTCGTGAATTTCCCAGTCATGATAATTGTATGAAGGCTCGAGCACTTAATAATGGTAACTGAACCGAGTGCAGTGCAATTTGTGTGGGTAATCATACAGTTTCAAGTGCAATTTGGAATTAATTTACGCAAGTGAGTTTTTCAAAAAGCTGAAATTGCACGAGCCGTTTCGGTGTGCTTTTTGCACTGGTGTTACACTTGAACTGCACTGCTTTCAGCCAATAAGAATCGAGTATTTTTTCTTGTATATTGTTAGGTCTGAAATCATACTCGTGATTTCAAAATCGAACAAGCGCGCAGCGCACGACACGAAGTTCAAGTGCCACTTTACTAGATCCATTTTGAAATCGCACAATTTCAGTTACCGCCTGAAATTTCAGATTTTGGTGTATTGTTCCAGTAGCCGGTTTGTTAAAAATAGCGGAACCTGAAACGCCTTTACATTTCGTCTAGTATGCAAAACGGTGTCATGCGTGGAAAACTCTTTAGTGCATAACAAAGGAACAAGAAGTTCTCAAATCAGAACGAAACTGCACAAAACTTCAATTCTTGTTGCCTGAATCAATGATGGATGGCCTTCCTTTCTTCTGTGGTTGAGGCTGAGACTTCAAGTCTTTGAGAAGGAATTTGAAGTTGCAGCTAATGTAATTCTACAATGGATTTCATTTGAGTTGTGAAAATCCTTTGAGTAGTGCATGCACAGATCCCCAGTAGATAGTTTTTTTCTTTCTTTCAAATACCGTGAAATGGCACTATGCATTAAAGTATTCCTGCTCGTTATCATCTCCGTTTCTTTTGTGACCTCGGTGTGAAACTTTATAGTCAGGACCTTGTCAAGTTCTTGCGGCGCCATTTGTTTCAAGATATTTTCAGGATGCAGGGACTGGCACAGGCCAACTTCGGAAGTTCGTTCATTCACTGTTTCGTGAAGCGAGGCGTATTTCGACCATGTTTATTCACAGCGACAAGGTTGAGCTCTTGTATTGGTTCGTTTGAAACTACCGGAAACCTGGAAACATCTAGGTTCTTGAGATGGCTATGAATTTGTTGTTGTGCGCTTTTTGTTTATTTATATTTTGCTTTTGACTCGGATAAGGATCTTACGCAGATGTTGAAGAAAAATCGCTAAAAACATTCGTCAAAATGGACAGTAAAAGTAAGTCTTCAGCCTATAAGAGCTCTTAATCGTCATTCAGAAACTAAATTAATTAAATTTGTCAATTGTTTTGAAAAGTTTTGTTGCGAAATTCACCACACAATGGTATTTTGTCTTTCATTTTTTTTAAATTTTATTGGTTGTTTTAAACTAACCTTGCAATTTGATTGGCTATTTTGTTTTACTGTTCTATTCTTATTAACCGCGAAAAAGATCAGATTTAGAATAAAAAAGTGCGATTTGTGAATAAATCGCAGATTGCAAGTATAACCAATAATTTCAAAATGGATTTAATAAAGGATTTACAGTACTCCTGATATTTGAAAATCCTTTCAAATGACACACTCCTATAAGCTCGTGCAATTATGTGAGAAAACTTCCAAATATCACTCCAAGTGTAAATTTTAACTTTAAGCACAAGTTATAAAAACCTGAAAAAGAAAATTCTTTCAATGGACATTTTTAAAGAGTTGACTTTCAAAGAGACCTCTATAACTACCTCAAATTTTAGACGTAAAGATTTCATTTATATTTAGGGGATTTAAGGTCTTTTAACGATGTACATATATATACAGTTAAGTATTGGTTTTAATTTAAATAGTTGATTATATTTTGTTACTCATTATGTACATATTTTATTCTTAGGTTTAGTATTTACGCACGACCCCACAAGCTGCACAGCTTTTTAAACTATCGCGCTTAAATAAAGGTTGTCTGTCTGTCTGTCTGTCTGTCTGTCTGTCTCATAAAATTACCTGTACAAATATGCAATTGCAATTGCCCAAAAGTTTAGTGTATATCTTCAGTTTATCTTTCTTTTTTTCTTCTTCGTTCAGGTCAAACCCCAAACGCAGGCGAAACAACAGTAATAAAGATCACTAAAGTTGTGCAAAGTAAAGGAATATATTTTATTCTTGTGTCTTCTCTTCTGCTGTAAGGTTGATTGATAGCTAATTCTACAAGCAATACACTAGCAGCTTCTTTTAGTTTTGTAAAATACCACAGTAGAATTTTAATAAAAATTTTGCTGAACTTTATTTCGTAGAGTTTCCACAAGGGGTGAAACCGACAACAAATGGATCAGGAGAAACAGGTAAGGGAGCAAAGGCTGCACCACCTGTAGCTTGTCAGTTCAGTTCAGTTGTTTATTTCACACCATAAACAACATGTACACAGAGTTAATATAAAACAAAATAAAGAAATGAAAACTAAAGACCACGGATACTTTTTTTCAGGGAAAAAAAGATTACATAACAGATCGAACTGAATTTTCCCTCACACAGGCTCGATACATCAAGTTTGGCCTTTGTTAGTCTGTGTTCTTGGGAACTTTTCCGTCAAAGGTTGTAATAGCATAAAATGGCAAAGATTCGGGCTGCATGTGCCAAATTGCTGTGACCTGAAAATCGAATTTGCTATTTCTGAAATTGTTGTGAGCAAGTTGCTGCAGACAAGTAGTCGTTTCAAGCTTTTCTACCCAACTGTGAACGATTTACTGCAATACTCGAACCCTATCATCGAAGACCCAGGGTATATTAAAAGGTCACTAGGGAGTCAAGCGGAAGGAATTGAAGCAATGCGAAAACATTCAAGTTCAGTAAGAGCGAACGAGAGAGCTGGGGAACTACTCTTTACAGCCAATCAATTCCACGACCCAGTCGCGACTGTCCACAAAAATACATCAAAATATATTACAGCAAATCGGAGCCCACCATTGATCGCTGTACTTCGTTCCCTTAGAGAATCATCTCATCAAATAGAACTGCCATTTCAGTTGTCATTTGGTTTTGTGTATTTCTATTTGTATGTTATCGGTAAAGAAAGCAAGACTGCCTTTCTTTGCGCAGATGGCAAAGAACGTGTTCCTTAAGACGGTTTTTAAACAAAGTTGCGTTGTAGTCTGGTTTGCCAATGATCTCAACCCAGTCAAGGTTACTCTCAATTACTTTGTGGCTATGCAAATAACATTTTGCAAATGATAAACAGAAATTCAGTTTCACTGAACCAGAACAACACCTTATAATTATACAGTTTTGAGATGTATGAAGAACTGAATAAGGCAAATCAAAACTTTATTTAAAAAAAACTTCTGTTATCTAATAGATAAACTTCTTGTAGAATTCTCTCTAATTTTTTTGTAATTCTCTCTCACGCATTTTTATTGTTATTCATTGTATTTCTTTAACAGTACCGAACATAGCTTTTATTATCCTAACTACTGTACGATAACAAATGCTACCGTATTTGTTCTTTGGCAAGAGAAATGCATGCTATTGCGGGGACAAAATTATTCGGTTAACTTTTTAAAACTTCCATTTGCTTTAGTTGATTTCCTATTTTAAAACATCAGTTTTGGCATAAATCAGTAGAGTTTTATCAAGCTAAATTAATTCCACGCCATCACTTTTCATCAGTTCTAATTTGACCTCAACCATACCTTTTTTGATAATAAATTTTGCCAGGTCCCGTTTGTACAATTTAAAAAACCTACTTAACAAGCTCAAGCATTGCGATGTTATCACTGTGTGGACTTTTGAAAGTTCACACCACCGTCAGAGAATGGCTCAGATATATTACTGCCTTTTTTTACTTTATCTTTCTTTAGTTTTCCACAAGAATTTCAATATTCTATCTTGCACTGTTTCAGAAACACTAAGCTTTGGGGGGGGGGGGGCGTAAACTATCCTGGATATCGGAGCATCGGAAGATCTAATCCGGTGGTCTTGGGTTCAAACCCCACCGAGGTCAAATTTTCTTTGACCGTGGGTACTCCCAAATTTTCTTTTAAAGAGGTATTAAAATAACCAAGGAAGTTTGGTGTATCGGCTGTGTTTCCTACTTCCGGCACCCTAACATATTTAAAAAAAATTATCATCTACCAATATCCTGAATATGCTTAGGGACTTAACTAACATTGTGCGACCAACAAAGTTAAATCTCTCGTTGCAGCATATGTAACTTAATGTCCATCTTGTGAATTTTGACAAAAAAGTTTGGATTGTTATTTCTGTCTTGATTATATGATAGCCATGATAGATTTACCCCTAGTGACTTAACTGGTTCTTGATAGGATTGGAAATTCAAAGGTTTAGTTTTAGTATTTTTCGCTGAACCAATCCACCTTGCCTTAGTTTTCTCCTTGTTTAATACCATGTGCAAATACTTGTATACGTTTGAATTGCCTTTAGGTCATCCTTTGCCACCTCCTTCTCCAACATCTCCGCCTGAAGCTCTTCCGACAGTCCCTGGACCAACAGAGTCTTCCCTGACTTGTGGGATCAGGAAACCAAGTCGCATTGTTGGAGGCGAGATGGCATATCCTGGTGCTTGGCCTTGGCAAACAGGACTAAGGCGTACTCCAGACGACATCATCTTTTGTGGGGGATCCCTCATAAACAAAGAATGGGTTGTTACGGCGTCTCATTGCGTTTACGACATGCTCAAGGCGAACAGTGGCACCGTGCTGATCGCTGTGTTGGGTGAGTTTGACAAAGCCAACAAAGAAGAGCAAGAAATCTCGATCAAAACGAGGAAGATTATAATGCATCCACAATATGATCCCCAAAGTTTAGACTATGACATCGCCCTTATAAAACTGGAGACACCAGTTAAGGACTTCAGCGTGTACGTTCGCCCTGTCTGTTTACCGAGCAGCGACACGAAGTTTGACGAACAATCGAAATGTTTTGTCACTGGTTTCGGAAGAACACAACAGGGCGGAGACCTAGCGGTAACTCTGCGCATGGCCGACGTACCGCTTGTAAGCAAAGAAACATGCGAGGCGGCATATGGAGAAAAGAAGCTAACAGATCGTATGATCTGCGCGGGGTTTCGCGAAGGAGGAATAGATGCATGTCAAGGAGACAGTGGTGGACCACTGAGCTGTTTGTATGAGGGGCGCTGGTATCTGACCGGGGTTGTAAGCTGGGGGGTTGGATGCGCTCAGCCAAATGCTTACGGTGTCTACGCAAAAGTGCAGGAACTAAAGGAGTGGGTGGACAATACAATGAAAGAAAATGAGTAGATACTGACTTATTGTGACCCCAAGTTATAGCTTGTAGGAGGTCAGTTGTTTAGAAAATCAATAACAGCTTTCTCTGAACAGAAACTGATTAAAAAGCAAGTTAAACTGCGCCCAATCAAAGCGTCATATTTGTAAATCATATGAGTGAACTTGAAAAAACCTCAACACACTTTCTCTTCATAACTAAAAAAAATCTCTTTAATTATATAACCTATTGATAAATTAAAGAGCCGAGGCTTCGGGCAAACGGTGCGAATCATTATGAGGAAGAGAGCAAACAAAAGAAGTGATTATTTCATGTATGCTCAGGGACTGAACAACGAAAACCACTTAGACGCTTAAGACAACAAAGAAATTCACCGCATAACCACGCTAAGAACTCACAGCGATGACAGAGCTCAATCACTGTAAGGTTCTGGACAAGCAACAGAAATCGCAAATAGGCCATGGAAAACCATGAAAATAGTAATCCCGAAGCCACGGGGGAAATGATAAAAATAACTATGAGGCTCAGGGAAAACTACAAAATAACTAGAGAGCTATAAGGTGCGTTCATTTCCGGGTCAGGATCAATGATGCAAGTTCTCTCGGTTCCTGGTGCATCAGAGGAGCCGATGAATCCGTGACCAGCTTGGATTCATCGGTTCCTTTTGATTCACTATCGTCCGAGTGATTTTGGATGACTTACTCTGATCCAGAACACATCAAAAGAATGCACCCATAGAAATGACTACGAGGTTCAGAGGAAATGTTAATAGCGGAGCTTCGGCGGCCCAAAGTACCTCCAAGCGGAGCCCCATAACCATATAGGGAAAAAGAAACCCATGAATTGATTTTCTCATGGTTATCATGGGCAGCGGTATTTCTCGTGGGCGCGTACACACGACGGCGACGGCGACGGAGTCGCGCAACATGGCATACTCCAAATAACAGGTTGACAGAGACATGCAGCCTTGTTAACCGTGTACTTCAGTCTTTGATATTGGACATCCATGTTATGATCAATTGACACCTGTCAAAACAAGGTATCTGCTGACCAGTAGCACGTGACCATATTCCGGGCTCAAGTCTACAAGTCATCGAGGTCACGTGTTTTTTGAAGTTGACTGCTGACCAAATGCTGGTTTTGATTGGATCACGGGCTCATGTCAGGTTGACTTGTTGAAAATAGGGCAGGATTTTTCAGAAGCCGGCTAACGCTAGCCCTGGATTAAAATTTATTCGAATTATAACTTTTTCTTCTATACACGTGTTTTTTTGCTGCTTTGTTTTGTGTTTATAAAACTCAAAACAGAAAACCTCACCGCAAAGTTACAAAACTCAAATCAAAATTCTACCTTTTCCTGAGTTAGCTTAATCGGGCTCTGAACAACCTGGCCAAGGAGCGACGCTTTTAGGTTGGCCTTAATCTATATATTAATTACGAGGCCGTATAGAAAAGCCGTAAGAGAGCCGTATAGAAATCAATACGAGGCTCA
>JAHPZR010041479.1:0-12500 GCA_019787425.1 Platygyra sinensis | reverse complement strand
AAATCGAGGACTCAACACATAAAGATCAGCTGTTATTTCTTTCATAAGAAGTGGCACTGATTTCCACTGATCAAAAAAGTTTTTATTATTGTGTCGTTGTTCCTCGACCTGCTTCAAGTAAAACACATCAATGTACCGTCACTGCAGTTCCTACAATACTTCAGTTATAGAGAATAAATTAAATGTACATGAGTCCCGCCAACGCAATATGTAGAACTGTTAATAACTGAACGGCTGTTTCAGTTCTTAACTTAGTAAGGCATACATTAAGTACTTTTTATTGATTTTCAGTCCTCAGTATAGTTCAGGTTGGGCATTCCTTAGATCAATTAGTAGGCTAAGTGTGGGGTCAACACCAGAAGTGCACCATGCTTGGATTTCTTGTCTTTCAAGTCCTGTTTTCACTAGGTATAGTATGCAAAACTGCCTTCTTCTCACTATGAATTGCTGCTTTATTATATTTGTGAAAGGTATAGTGTTTTATTGGCATGTACTTGTGCTGAAGGGTAATTAGAAATGGAGTGCAATAATTCGCGGCATTACAGATGTAAAAGTTGCCACTCTTAGGAATGCTGTAAATGTCCTTTCCACAATCATAACAGAACATCTAGTAATTACTACTGTTTCATAGAAAAAGAATTAGGTATGTCGTCATTATTGCACTGGGTTAATTTCTTCAGTTTTCCTTAAAGCGAACCAGTTGTGCGATACTTCAAGTTGAATTGAAAAATGATAGAATGCTGTCCTATTTCCTTTGTCCATAGGTTTGGCACGTGACGGCTTTGACAAAAATTGTTTAATGTCAACAAACCTTTTGAGAAGGCGACATGGCGTTCCAGACCTCACTTGGTCCGAAACCCTTGCTGCGGATGCTCGAGCTTGGGCTCACACGTTAGCTCAGAGCAACACGTTTGAACACGACTATAACAGCATGCAAGTTAAAGGCCAAGGAGAAAACCTTGCTTTCTTCAAGCCTTTCAAGGAGAAATGTCAGGGTCCCAAGAGAGATGATTGCGTACAGTGTCGGGAGATTATCGAGGGTTGGTACGATGAGGTCAAGAATTATGACTTTGGAATGGGAAAACCGAAAACACCCGGGGGAGTGGTCATGCATTTTACACAGGTAAGTACCAGTAGTTAAAATGGGAAGTAACTTAAACAGTACATTTAAAATGGAATTTACTTCTCAAAATCTACCACAGACGATAGAGGCTTATGTTACTTTCCTTCTTTCCGTCCCTTTCCCGCCTGTTGTTCAGTCCAGGGACGCTAATACCAAAAAAAAAGTTATCGGCATGTTATTTTATCTTAAGCTAAAGGACAGCAGATATATCGAAAAAATCACAATTCAGACAGCAACCTTAAGACTTTTTTAAAACTAGCCTGATCATGTTCCCAACAACTGGGACCAACTGAAAAAAAAAACACTGATTGAGCTATATCTGCGGTTTTTATCAAATCTAGGAAGTCTGGAAAAACTCTCGCCAGTTCGGAATTGGAACTGCTAAAAGCAACAAGTATGGCTTCATTGCAGTGGCACGATACAGTCCCCGTGGAAACAGAGGCGGTCCAGCAATCTTCAAAGATAATGTGTTCCCTCCAGGTATGCATTCGTTAAGAAATCAACTGACAGATTAGAGCTTTTATAAGGTTGAAATTTTTATCGTTTTTACTTAAATTAACTGGCTTATTCAAAATATTACCAAGTTAAAAGAACGGAAGTGTAAGAGGTAGGAGCTAGAGGTAGGTATATGCAGCAGACCATGATCGTGGTCTCTTGGTGTACAGCTGTTTCGAGTAAGGTTGTCTTAGAAACGGGGAAAAGCTTATGCAACAATGTCGAAAGGTATTATGGGTAATGGTGATTTTTACGGTTGCTTGATTGAACCTCAAGTTGTTTCAGCGTCGTGGAAAGAAACCACACAAACACGTGTATTCCTTCTTTTCTCGTTCCTTGTTGCTAAACGCCTTAAACCTCAATCAAGCAAAACCAAACTTTTACTCCTGATAATGCCAATCGGCATTGTCGCGTACCTTTTTACACTTTTGTGGGACAACCTTTGTCGAAACATCTGTATGAAAATACCCATGATAGGCTTATACAGAAACACATCAGGTGATATGCTTGTGGTTTTTATTATAGAAACATAAGTGGGTTGAATGTTCCTTCAACTTGGTTTAATACTTCAAGATAGACAAATTCAAATATTTTGTCGGTCGCCATAAATAAAATGTTTCAATGAACGGAGGTAGCCTAAGAAACCTCCAAGGCTACGATAAGTGTTTTCACTCACTTGCAGAACTGCACCATTTAGGTCGCTTTGGTGTGGAAACTATGATACGCTTATGATGCTAAAATCTATTTCTATTTCGGAATCGACAATCCACGTTTTTTTGTTTTGTTTTGTTTTTCGTTTTGGTCGAACACTTTAACTCCACGTGAAATATCTTTTTGTTATCAGGGACTATTTCTGACCCAACACCCTCCGTTGGTACTACGTCTCAACCCCCTACACCCCCTCCTCCTACTCCCACTGTGCCAGGTTCTCCTACAGCTACCAACTTCAGCATTGACGTCAATGTCACCGTCACGGGATTACCTCCGATGGAAAACACGACTGGGCCTACTACTCCAGCTCCAGCTATAGGTATGAAGGATGTTGACTTCGGTGGCAGATTAGATAGGTACCCTTTTTCTTTCCCTTTCGCCTTTCTTTTTCGTAAGCAGATCACCTCACGCAGTAAATTATAATTTAAAAGTAATGGCATTTGAAAAGCTTGCTGTAAACTCTGCATGTGTACTTCTCGGCTTTTAGGTTCTAAGGCATGTACGTATAAATTGCCATGCCTATTATCATGCTTGGAAAGTAAATGATAATTCTTTCGTGGCTGTATCATCTCATCGCATGTGGAGGGCCTGATCAAAAGGCAAAATTTGCAATCCACTTTGAACAATTTTAAACCCTGTTATATCATGGTTACATTTTGGAGCCACCATGTTCTGGACACAAATTTTGTCTTTGTGTATCACTGCTGACAGAGAGCTTCGCGCCTTGTTTATTGTTAGGTAGTTCTTCCACCACAGCAGGACCGCCTATGATTCAAGACGGTAACAGCATGCTAAAAAAGGAGCCTGCATGCTGCTACTCGCCACACCCCCATCCTTCCTAAATTTCCTAAAAAAAAGTAACCAGGTATACAATGGCATATCTCGTCTTCGTGAATCAGGCAATGCTGACAATGAACTTTGCACCATGAGTTTTGCTGTCTTTCCGTGCCATTGCTTCAAATAGATTAAATTTAAGCTTGCACTTCATCCAGTCGATTCATGATTTACCAGAAAACTGACAAAGTAATACCAAAGCTAGTTATTGCAGAATTGGTGAAACAATTAACCCAGTGGCCTTGATGGATTCGGGATGATTACAACCAGCTCTTAGCTATTATGTAATTATAAAGCTCTCGGAGTACCGACGCTAGGCTTGTATCTTGTTAGATAGTTCTGGCCCTGAAACAAAAGGACCATCTACGACTGCAGCAGGTAACAGCATGCTAACTAAACGAGTCTGCATACTGCATGCTGCTACTTGACGTACCCCTAAACAACAAAACAGCCAGGTTCATCATAGCTATATTTGGGGACACAAAATCTCGTTTCGTGAATCAAACAATGTCGAGAATGAGCTTCGTGCCACTGATGAGTTTTGAGGTCTTTCTATGCATACTATTGCCTCAATGACTTCAAACTAACTACTACGTAATCCAGTCCGACAAAATGATACCAAAGTTAGTTAGTGAAGAATCTAATGAAACTATTAACCTATGATCATGAGCCTTTGATAGATTGGACATGATTACAACCAACTCTCAATTATCATGTACGGTAAGTATAAAGCACTCGGTGTACTCTACAGACGCAAGGCTTATATCTTGTTAGGTAGTTCCAGCTCTGCAACAACAGCGCCATCTACGACTAAAGCAGGTAATAGCATGCTAAATAAACTAGCCTGCATGCTGTCACTTGCCCGTTCCCCCCCCCCCCCCCCCCAAAAAAAAAAAACAATAGGTATATAATAATGGCTGCAATTGGGGGCATTATTTTCTTGACAAAAATCTTGTCTTAAATTAAACAGTGATACCAAAGTTAGTCAGGGAATAATTTAATAACACAATTAACCCATTAGCCTTTTATAGATTTCAGACAGGAGTCCATCACTAGGAGCCTGCAACTACCCCATATTCCTGTCACGGCGTTTTCAAAGACCGATCTATTTTTAGTTTGGATTTTTCTCGAATTCAGATCCCCACAGGAACCTCAGTGACCAATTGCAATCACAAGCACGGACCAATGTTGACATATCGACATGATGTCGACATGTTCACGTGAGGCCGCATTGTTTTATCCTCACCGAAGTGTGCTCGTGTAGACTGGAACTGGCCTATTTTTCGCGGGAAAAGTATCTAAAAATAGACTGATCTGTAAAAAGGGGCTTGCCTTGGCTTATTATGGGAGTTGCAGGCTCCTGATTTCAGATGATTACAACCAGTCTTAGTTATTATGAAATTGTACAAAACGCCCTCGGTGTACCGACCCTAGGCTTCTGCTAGGCTTCTGCTAGCTCTATTGTTAGCTAGTTCTCAACCTACAACAACAGGGCCACTTACGACCGAAGCGGGCAACGGCATGCAAGTGCGTGTGCATGCTACACGCCGCCCCTCCACCACCCTCCCCCTTACCACCACCACCGTTAACCCTATAGAAAAAAAAGAACCAGCACCCACGCATATAATAATATTGTATTTGTGAATCTGCCAAACCAATCAATCAATTGTTCTGCTGTGAGGGAAAACAACATGTAAATCAATTGAATACAATGTAATACTTTTGCAATACTATGGACTGAAACATATTGGGCGCATTTGATTTAACTTTGTCGTAAATGGAAAACAAAAAATCATCCTACATGCATGCCAGTTATGAAGCCCTCAGTGTACTTTACCAACGCCAGGCTTGTATCTTGTTAGGTGGTTCTAGCCCTCCAACGACAGGACCACCTACGCCTGCAGCAGGTAACAGCATGCTGTAATTAAACAACGAGCCAGCATGCTGCGACTATCCCTAGCCTCTTAAAGAAAATAATAGCTAGGTATATAATAGCTTTGTTTAGAAGGCACTATTTTCTGGACACAAAATCTTGTATTTGTGAATCGAACAATGCTCTGGCGTGAGGGGATACACTGAATGAAAATCAGTTATTACTACAATGTAATTCTATTGCTATTAGTCGATTTAACTTTCAAGTAATTGGATAAAATCGTGTCACTTCACTTCACTTTATTCAGCACTAAAATTTTTTAGTAACATTATCAACATAAAAAAGGAATAGACACATATATAAGAATTACAGGTGACAGTGGTCGATAGTTTGTGCATGGAGACTAAAACCCTGTTAACCTTATCGTAGACACAGCTAAAAATAACTTCTTTATCCACAGAAAGCAGTCCCACCCCGCTATCGTCTGCCACTTCACCGAGCACTGGGTTACCTGCGAAGCTTACCACTACTGCCGCCCCATCAACTTTACGCCCACTCGGTATGTAACAATTGACTCGAACAATTTTACAATTGCAACTATGCTGTACCTATGCGAAAAAGCAATTAATTATTAACAATTTCTTTTCGTATCATGCAGGTCCTCCGAAGAACGACTCAAAGTGTCAGTATTTTGTGGTCAACAGTACGACGTATACTTACGCCATTGTACAAAGTAAGACAATGTACAGACTTAAAAGAGATCTAGGGTATACTGTTCAAAACGTTCATGCCTAAAATTAGATTTTCGAGTAATTATTAAAAGATATGAAGCATTTAGTTTTGGAACAATATTAATTTCTTGTTGTAATGAAATTCTCACTGAAAGGAAACACATCAAATGGTAGCCTCCGCCTTTTCATTCGATAATCATAAGCTAGCCACATTAAAAAACTTTATTTTCACTGGCGATTATCATCTTTTTGATGGATATTAAACACATGATCTTTACGCAGAAAAATTGGAATACTGAGTAAACAATCGTAATATTATTATCTTTATTGCTTTTCAGAATGCCCTGGTAAAGCCAATGTCACTTTAGTTCCACAAGGTAAGCTTGAACAATGCACAATGCACAACGCGAAGAAGCAAAAAATTGAATCAGAAGTGTGCATAAAAGAGGACTTCAGTAGATCAAACCTAGAGAGAAATACATATTTGTCTCTATATACAACCAATGAGGTAGCGTCTAACAAATGGAGGCGCATGTGTGAATTTGTTTACATGGCACATGATAAGGAAAGTTTGTAAACATTGTGTTCTGTCGCCCTCGAAATCGCTCATCAACATGATCCCCAACTTAAAAGGGGAAAGTTTGGAATTCTCTTCAGCTTTTTGTTGCTCAAGGGGCTAACCAATTTTCAGCATCCTGCTCGTCACAAGGGGATAGTCATCTCGAATGCCTATGGGGTACCCTGTCTGCTTTAGTACAGTGTATGGTGTAGCACATTCAATGCAGTGCATAACCCTAGCCTGCGAAAACAGCCGTCCTTCTTCGCTCCCAGCCCGAGTGGCGTTTCACGCGAAAAGCCACTCGGGCCGGGAGCGAAGAAGGACGGCTGTTAACCCCAGATATTAATTACTTCCAGGAGGCCATCACCGGGAGCCTCCATCTCCCATACAAACCTTATGAGACAACCTTTGCGCGTATCTTTCTATTTTTAGAAACTGTGGGGCTCTTAGATTCCCGCCACTGTATGCCATACAGTGCAATATACTACAATACGTCACAGCACAACACAACTCAACACAACACAATACATTACAATGCACTATGCAATATGCTTTTTTGGGAATTCAAGCTAGCCTGGGGTGAAGACTGTTCTAAAAATAGAAACATACGCGCAAAGGTTGACTCAAGGATATATGGGAGATGGAGGCTCCGGGTGATTGGTTCGTGTTACTTCATACTCTTTGTCATGTTTGTTATCAAATCTCTAGCATTATCTCATCTGTCATGATCAGTGCATAATTTAACAATTAACTCAACTACGCAAGTATAATATCAAATAATTTTACTAAGAAAAATCTGAAAACCGATAATTTTGTTCAGGAAACAGAAACAAAATTTTGCCATAGAATTATGATTTAATAGCAGTTCGGTGAAGATCATTGCCCGGCAAGACTTGATAATTCCAAAGGGTGTAACTTCAGTTTCAAACCAGCACATTGCAATCGGAGTGAGGCGGAGAGTGAATTCTGGCTCCGAAGGCCGATTTAGTACTCTCTGTTTGTGTAGCAAATTTAAACTTCTACATTATCCATCTAGTAAGTGGATAACTGAATAAAACAATTATCCTATTAGCCTTTGCTTGATTCGGGATGATTGCAGCCTGCAGCACGACGCTACTCCCCTCGCTGGCTATTTATCGTCTTGTATTTACCTCTTTGATCACTTTGTAATTTAGAAGGTGTCGGTTTACTTTACAGACGCTAGGCTTGTATCTTGCTAGGTGGCGCTCGCCGTGCAAAAACAGAACCACCTATGACCGAAGCAGGTAACAGCATGCTAATTAAATCTCGAGTCTGCATGCTGCTACTTGCCCAACCCTCTACAAAAAATTATAACAAAACAGAAAACTAGTAAAACTGCTTAGCTAAAGTTCAAACTTAAACTGAATAGTCGATGTTGATATATAAAGTATAATAGTTCAGCTTCTACGATTTGTCAAAGGGCTAGTTGTTTATAATGTGCGTCGTCTTCCCATCTCTTAGTAATGTGTAAGATCACGGCAGTCCATGGACCACAACCATTAGTTATTTCGGCTTCCTTTAGGTGCATTATAGTTGTATCTCGTTAGGTAGTTCTCGCCTTACAACAACAATAGTAGCTGTAAATGCAACAGGTAACAGCATGCTAAATAAACAGGCTCCATGCTGCTTCTTGTTCCAGTCCACACGATACGAGAACGCTGTTTAAGCTTATACCCGTCTTACACTTAAGGTGACTGAACACAGTTTTTGATACCTCTGTTTCATTTACATTTTTCTCTAAAACCCTTGATCCTTTGGTCACCAAAAATGGCAGCAAGCAAGTTAACAACACAAACTTCAACTTTTTGATAATTAAGCTGACGTATGTACCGTTGCCATGGCAACATGATCAAATATAAACAGGTGTTTAAAATCGGTTTTGTTTATTTGCAAAAAATCTAGTCATTAGATTTTCTTTATAATTTGCATGCAACAAGCTTGTAACGATACTCGCAAGTTAGCGCTATTTTAATAATAATTTAACAAACAGATCTTTAATTATCCCTCTTTGAAGGTTCACTGGCATATCTTGAATTTCCTTTGTTAAAGTTCAATTTTTTTTCAATCCTCCAGTTACTTATTTCCTAAAGTATTTTCGTGCCAAATTTTGTGAAATTCTAATGAGTGGTTCTCGAGAAATAAGCGCCTCCGAGAAGTCAATTTTTCACTCAATCGCACTTTTTTCGACTTACTACGCATGCGCTGCATTTAACTGGGTTCTTTTAGCAACAAAGAAATAGCAGAGCTGAGTTCTTTGCATCGTTACCTTTCTAACATACCTTTGTAATAAAAGAGTAAAACCATCAATTCAATACATTGTGTTCATTTGTGAAAAAAAAAGTACAGATAGCGCAGACATTGAGCAAATAAAATGATCGCTCTATTTATGCCATGTTTGTTTTTATGCAATACTTGTTCGCGCGCTGAATCGCGTTAGCAAGAGCGCGCGCCAAAACTGTGTTCGGCCACCTTAATCAAGAACTATTGTAGTCATGGCCAAACTCTTATCACCACTCATAAAGCCAGTTTATAAACGCTCATCCATCAGAATTGAATCGTACTGATATAGGAATGCCATCGAAAGGAGTTAGTAATACATTCCCAGCACACAATGAGAAATTCACATGAAGGTTATTCTTAATTTTCTGGAAGGCTCGACAACATTTAATTAGTGTGTGTTGTCGTTGTTTTTATTCATTTTTTTTTCTGTTTGTCCGGTAGTTTCGTTTGTTTGTTCGTTCGTTCGTTCATTTATCTGCATTTATGTCAGAACATAGCTTTAATATGTCATGAATAGTTTATGGGAAATCTAAACAAAGCTTGTATAACAACTGCAACTTTTTATAACTTTTTATAAAGATAAGTAACGGGTGCAACATCGAGTTGAAGCGTTACGATACAAATGCGCAAATGGGCAAATCACTGCACGATGAAAATTAGTACTAAATAGTCTACGCGCTTTGTTTTATTGTGAACCGTAGCCTGATTAGGCTATATTGGCAACTTTCATGGATGGGTTTCGTTTTCATGGCTAGAGTCGTTTCATGATTTGTCCAGGGAAAAAATGCAGGAGACTCCATTTTTGTTTTGCCTAGCTCTATAAAAGATCAATTCTACCTCTAATGAAGCACGTTTCCTGTCGATTTTTACATTCTTTCTGCCATCATTGCCCGCAGCAAACATCCCTGCAAGCGCAAGACAGATCTCTGTCAGCTTTGGGTTAGCAGCATGCCATTTTTAACTCGTGTCGAAGAAGAAAAGCTGCACGAAATTAGGCTATATTGGCAACTTTCATGGATGGGTTTCGTTTTCATGGCTAGAGTCGTTTCATGATTTGTCCAGGGAAAAAATGCAGGAGACTCCATTTTTGTTTTGCCTAGCTCTATAAAAGATCAATTCTACCTCTAATGAAGCACGTTTCCTGTCGATTTTTACATTCTTTCTGCCATCATTGCCCGCAGCAAACATCCCTGCAAGCGCAAGACAGATCTCTGTCAGCTTTGGGTTAGCAGCATGCCATTTTTAACTCGTGTCGAAGAAGAAAAGCTGCACGAAAAGATATCATGCAGGCACTCATAAAATGCAAAGAATTATTGTACCTATGATGAACGGCTAATAAAGAAATTCTGCAGCATTTTGCTACATAATTAGTATGTGTAATTTCTAAGGTTATTTTAATTATCCATAATATTTTAATTTAATTAGTTATCATAGTAATGGATTAGTTAGTGATGAATTATCCACGTTTATTCGTTGACAAAATAGTATCTGTTTAGTAGTAAACTTATAACCAATAACCAAACGTCAAATTATACAGAATTTGTTCAACACAATGGATAGCAATGGTGATATAGTTCAGGTGAGAACTTTGTACATGTCAAATTGCACGTAATTAATCGCCTTCTTGTTCTTATAGTCAGGATGAGGTTGTGTGATCTCGGATCCTTTTCTGTACAACAATATTAACAAATGACACCTAGCAATAATTATCCTTATTATAAGTCTGATTGCTATATTCAGAACTGAGACTTCTTAAGTTATTTTCAGCGATTATTTTTAGATTATTTTTTTTGAAAGAGTGAACAGATTCCTTTTTTGACACGCGCGCTTTTCGAAGCAGCTATGTTTATAAAAAGCCAAGTGATTTTAACAAATGCACCTTTAAACTGTCAACCCGCCGCTCTCTTTGACATTACCAGGAAATATGACAACCCCAAAACCTGAACAGTCTACAACAACGACACAAACAACCCCGACAACACTGAAACCAGAAACAATAACAACACCAACCACAGTAGGTCCAGAGTCCACAAAAGGAACGACCGTCACCACAGTAAAACCAGAATTAACGACGCCAACAATTGTGAGCCCAATAATAACAACGGCACAAACGACTGTCACTCCTATAAGCCCAGATTCAACAACACAGACAACCATTACAACAATAAACACTGAGCTAACTTCCCCAAACACTTCAGAAACAAGTTCAAGTACACTAACTACTGCTAATCCAGAGCTTACAACATCAACGCCTCCGACTACGCCTCCTCCACAACAATCACCAACAACACCAGAACAAACAACACCAACAAATGCAACTACAACAAAACCAACAGCTACAACTTTAACTACAATAAATCCGCAAGAAATGACTTCAAGTACACCAAATACAATTAATCCAGAAGTAACAACATCAACACCTGGAACTTCGCCTCCCCCACAACAATTTCCTGGACAGACAACACCGACCACAGCAACGACAACAAAGCCAGGGTCTTCTTCTGCAGTCAATCCAGAAGAGACTACTGCTAGCACGATAACTACGGCAAATCCAGAGCTCACGACATCAACACCTACAACTTCGCCTCCACCTCAACAATTTCCCGGACAGACAACACCGACCACAGTAACTACGACAAAGCCAGGGCCTTCTTCTACAGTAAATCCAGAAGAAACAGCTACGCCTCCTACACAATCTCCCGGACAGACAACACCGACCGCAGCAACTACAACAACGCCAGAGTCTTCGTCTACGGTAAATGCACAAGAAACTACTTCAAGTACAGTTACTACAGTGAATCCAGATATATCGACATTAACACCTACAACTACATCACCTCCACAGCAATCTCCAACAACACCTGAACAAACATCTCCAACTTCTGTAACTACAATAAAACCAGAGATTACCACACCACAAACATTACCAACAACTGAAACCACGATTAGTCCGGGAGAAGCATCACCAACATCTCCGACGACACTAAGTCCGCATACACAGTCAACTCCGACAGCATTAATTCCAGGACAAACAACGGGAACAATGGTAACTCCAGAATCCAATGTGACCACAGAATCTACAATAGCCCCGGAACTCACAACACCGACAACTTCTACCACTATAAGCACAGATGAATCGACTCCAACAACAAAACCAGAGCTCACTACCCCAACAACAGTAACTGCTGTCAACCCAGCACTGACATCTCCCCAAACACCTGAGACAACACTCACAACTTTGACAACCTCGACTTCGGTACAACCAGAGCTAACAACTCAGACTACTCAAAGTACAGCGATTACAGGAGCAACAACCACAAGCACAACAGCCCAACCAGAACAGTCAACAACAGTAACTACAGAATCGACGGCCATTACACCAACGACAATGCCGGGACAGGAAACAACTAAGCCAACAACAAAACCTGGAATAAATAATGTCACGACAGAATCAACCACCCAAACAACTCCCACAACAGGTACAGAATGCCAATGCGAGACTGGAGGCGGAAAGGGTGCGTTCAAAACCACGAACGGCATGATTCAAGTATTCACTCGCGGGAAACAAGTACCGTTTTCGGTTGGAATCGCGTCTCAGAGAACCAGCTTAAATCCCGATCGATTTTGGGCAGGGATGTTGCCAGAAAAAGATGGTAGTGGACATCTTTCGGACAGCTGGTACTTTTATGTGATTGGTTATGGATAGTAATCGGAGAAATGTCGGGTACATGACTGAACGAGGATTTCCCAAAACGGCACTTGTTCCCCGGCAGTTTTTTATTAGGTTTTTACGTAGATGAAGCAAATTTCCAATGCAGTGAGTACGTACAGAATACGCGAAATAGATGGAATATGTGACCACCGCTTCCGATT
>JAHPZR010041478.1:0-23545 GCA_019787425.1 Platygyra sinensis | reverse complement strand
AGACTAGAACAATAACGTTCAATATTATTGTTTCAATGAGCAGAAATAAAAGAAAGCGGGGGCAGCTTTAGTGATAACTATTACTAGTTTAATAGGAATTACGGTTATGAGTTCATGTTTTTGCCATTTTCCAACACAATTTGTCCACAGTTGTAGTTTCGCAGACTTACCAGTCGTTCCAGCAGGTGTAATCTCTCTCAAATGTTGGACCACGTCCAGTCTTTTTGAATCTTTAGCTTTCCTTGCAAAGCAACGAATCATTTTCCTGGTCTCAGGGTCTGGCTTTTCTAGAGAGGCTTGGTCCAGCTGCATAGTCTCTTTCAGGTGAAGAACAACGTCTTTGGCTTCACACGACTGAGACAAAAGGGATTCTTGAAGCTCACCAGGAAGGGCAATTTCTGTCCTTTCTAAAACATAATTTACAAAAAGAGATCATTCCATTAGGTCTTCAAAAGAATTACTCAGATTTGATGGTAACATTGTCATCTCTTTGAACGTGCTTTCAAATACTATATAAACAAAAAAGGAGTTTCTTTCCTCCTGACGGGTCTACCAATAACAAGTAGGAAAAAAAGGTGTCAATATTTCAGTAAAAAGGTGGAAAAGAACGATCTGGTTCATGACCCCGGTCTTTGGACATATCAGAACACCGATTGCTTTAGCACTTACAAAAATACGGGAACTTTCAGTTGGGATGTGAAAAAAATGGCGAGATTAATACAGCTTGCCTAGTCTGCAAAGCTGGCGAGACTGCTTTGTTAAAGCATTGGAGTAGACTAATACCCAGTCGCTATCTATCCTATGCACAGAATATGGAGCGACTTCATAAAAGGTGGCGCAAAGGACGTTCTGGGAAGTGGCCCAATGAAAAAGTAAATCGTGGTAAATGGAACACGCCAATATTATCAGTAATTCCGGGATGTGTGATTATCATTAGCTCAAACCAACAATTCTCTGGTGAAAAAACCTGACGATCAAGCAAGGTTACCTTCCAAATTGGCCAAACTTTCCTCATTATGTTCATCACCCGTCAACTAAAGAAGGAGAATACACAGGAGAGAACAATGAAATTGATTACATTCGAAATCTAAACAAAAAGTAAAAAAATTATAAACAGTTTTAAAAATAAATATTTCGTGACACCTTTAATGATCTTGAAATGAAGTAAAATAAAATCTTAACGGTTATTTACCTGATATCCTGGAGATGCAAACCACGGCTCAAACTGCGTTACGTCAACTCTGGTGTTCCGTGCACCAGCGGATTCGTTGCAATCGATGGCCTTCTTATTGTACAACTCAGACAGTGACAAGAAGTGGAGGCATTCTTCCCTCTTGCAACCTTCTACCCAATGAGTGTCACAGCGGCCATCTACGCCTCCTTGACTGCACACTGGACAGATGACACTTAATTTGTATCTCATATTCTTAAGCCAGCAAAATTCCTTGCGCATGGACTCAAGTATCAATTCCAGCTGCCTGCACACTGCACCAGCAAAGACTTCTAGAGACCCACTCTTCATTGACTGTAAACACTCTGCTCCTGACTCCCGGTCATCCCCTCTGTGAACAACAACTTTAATGGAAGATGAAAGGCACAGAAGAACTACAGACTGGCTTGTATCTTCGGAGATGAAACATCTGGCAAAATTGTGATAAAGTAAAGGTTTCGCTGAGTTCAAACGGTTTTCCTTGCCCCACTGTAAGAACTGTAGCACCAGTCTGGGAAACAAGCCCGGCGGAACTACACCAGATTCAAATTTAACAAAAAGAGGGGGAATTTGTGCAGATGCAGCCTCTACCAACCTCATGATATCCTTTGGTGGATACGTCGTCAACATCGATGGCATCAGGTACTGCTTTCCACAAGAAGCATCAGATGAAGGCCACGAACAAAGCAAGCTGAATTTCTCCATGATTTCAAGAAGATTCTCAGTGGTTTCTTTGTCAAACGAAAACGTCTTCCACACATGGTGTAAAAGCTTTTCCTCCAGGATTCCTTTTCTCTCAAGCTTGCACCAAAGTTGTTTAAATTCCTTTTCTTTAGAATCATAAGGCGGGATGGTTATCACCTTTTTTAACACGTCAACCAACCACCGAGGGTCTAAGATCACCAACTTATCCAACTCTGGAGTGTCACTGAAGTGAATCAGAATTCTCTTGTCATGCAAAAAGTTAAGTACCGTTCGGAATTCTTTGTCATCAACAATATTGCACTCTTCAGACGCAATTCTCTTTGCTTCGTGAAGATCTATCCATTCCTTGAGTTTCTTCTTTGCTTGAAGTTTCCTCTCATAATTCAACCACCTGATTGGAATGGGTTCTTTCATTTGTGGCAGCTGTTTAGCAACGGTCCGCAGTTCCTCACGCAAGTGCTTAACTCCCGGACACTCCGATCCACAGCCTGACTTTGTGTTATCCACAACGAACAAATTACACAAGTGTATATTGTATGGTTTGTTCTGGAGAGACCCGTATAACTCATTGGCCAGTATTTTTGGATCACGCAGGCTGTCGTAAGGTGTGTCAGCATGAGTGCACACTAAGAAGACTGCCGGAAGTTTATATGGTAACACCTCAGATTCAGAACTTACTTGATCGGTTTCTTCTTGACTCGCTAGAGAAGCAACAGAAGACATCCAAAAATCTAAATAGTCTGAATTGAATTCCAAACCACAACTGTCTGCGAATTCCTGAAAAAGTCCTTGCCTCGGAACAGGTTGAGCTTTTTCATGGGGATTTTTGCTGAGGTCATATGCTAGAAGATAGATTGCTCTTGGAGTGAGAAAAATTGGGTGTGTTGTATAATAAACTGATTGTCCAGCAAAGTCCCACAAAACAGCATGTACTTCTTCGTCTTCCACTTTACTGTTATTTTTCAGGAACTTTATCATCACAGTTTGTACATCATTTGGTATGTGTGGATTGGTATCTTCATTTTTTGCATTTTGTATTACTGTTTCAACTGGTGGAATGTTTTCAGATGGCGTAGCCTCGGGAGTCTTTTCCTCGGAAACATGAGCTCTTCTTGTCTGCGTCATATGTTCAACAGTTGCCCGTGCTACTATGTGCTCATAGGAAATAGACGTCCCCGAATTTGGTTCTTGGTCCTTTTCTGGCATCGTCCAAATCTCAGTTGACAATTCGAAATGAGAGGGATCAACATCTATCCCTACAGTGCTCTTTTCATTTGGATTGAAAAGCTCTCCCCTGAGTGACTTCTTTAAACTGGTCTTTCCTGACCGGTCCCGTCCAATCAACATGACTGGCACCCTTCTGTCAAAAGTCGTTCCTTCAGCAAGAGCCTTGTTGTAGGCTTCCAAAGCCAAACGTCCTCTTACGACAATCTCTGGAGGTACTGAAGTTGAAGAACCTATTGACAAGTAAAAGAACTCTTATAAAATAACTGACATAGTACGCGCGCTTTCATTGGTCAAAATTCTATCGTTTAGTGTACCGGTAAACACATGGTTTTCCGATACGCAGCACTACGGGAGAACTAAAGAACTAAGAACACTAGTGAAAACATTAGCTTTATATATATTTTCGGCTTTTACTGGCTGAGATATAAATAACAAGAATATCTTTTTATGCAACACATCCATAAAACTTTGTACGAAAAAAAGAACCCAAATTTGGTCGCGAAATAAACGCGCAACGGCTCGTGATTTACAAGCTTTTCTCGTGTTCTCCCAATATCCCGCGTGGGCTATGAACCCTTTAAACCCATAGAAAGCGTGGGCTATTGCTTGAATAAGATGCGAACTGGACCATTTAAACGAGCGTGGCTTATATAAGAGGCGAAGTGCTCGTATAAATGGTTCACGCCTTATTCGCAACTAATGTTTTGCTTTTGTGCTGGTTGTCATAGCAATCGCAGAATTGCGCGAGCACGGGCGGGGAAAAACTTGCGCTTGTGCAGTGAGCTCACGTCTTACGCAAACAAGTGGCGATACCATTTATATGAGCGGTTTCGCGTCTTTGGTACACCGCTACTTATTTAAGCCGAGTTTAAAACCTTCGTCTTACACAAGCCGCGGCTTATGTTATTCGCACCTTACGTAATACATGGACTGGTTAACATGTACCGTTTATACTTATTTTCCTCATGTAAAATGTCCTAATATGCTTTTTCAACGCACGCAAGATGCATGCTTTAGCGAGCCTGGTCTCTTCGTTTTTGGAATATCTTTTTTCGTTATAGAGATATTCACGTTTTTGAATTTGCGAATTAGGAAAGTGATGACGTGACAGGTGGTTCCACAAGAACGGTACTAAAGCAGTCAATCAAGAATATCTCTAGAAACATTAAAGCAGTGTCTTTCAAACTTGTAGGAGGCGCGGTGGCCTCATGGTTAGTGCACTCGTCTCCGGATCGAGCGGTCCGGGTTCGAACCCTGGCCAGAGACATTGTGTTGTGTTATTGGGCAAGACACTTTACTCTCACAGTGCCCCTCTCCACCCAGGTGTATAAATGGGTACCGGCGAATTTAATGCTGGGGGTAACCCTGCGATGGACTAGCATCCCATCCAGGGGAGGAGTAGAGATACTCTCAGTCGCTTAATGCTACAGAAACCGGGATAAGCTCCGGCCTAATGGGCCACTTGGCTCGTATGCAGACTCTTTCAAACTTCGCACCAGCAATGTATATCACTAAAGAAAAAAATAACGCCCGTTGTGCCATTGCCATGACAAGAGTTATGCCGCTGGTCCTGTTTTAATTAAGACTAAAACTTACAAATTTTATCTTAAACAAGGATCCACTCCCAACAATGTAATGGGGATAGTTAAGACCACATCAGAACCATGTGTGTTCCGAGAAAGACCCTCTGTCCCACTTTAAAAGGTTGTAAATGGGGATACCAGATTTAACACAGAAAGAGACTGGAGCCAAGAGTGTTTTTACACCATTTTCAAACAAAAAGCTATATAATTTATATCACATACATGTCTATGATTACTGTACTACTACTCATTACTATGATTTAGCCAAGAGTGTTGCCATAGCAACAACATACTAGGTGTCGTTTGTTTCTTTTGTGATATACATTTGTGGTGCCAACTTTGAAGAACACTGCTCAAATATTTCTGGAAATATTCTTAATTCAGCATTTTATGATACCGTAAAATATGGTGATGTTCATGAAAAATTCAATTTCTTGAAAATACAAGATTACGACCCTTGAACACTTGTCAAAATCATTTTGAAATGATCTTGTTAATTTAAGGAAAGTTTACAGTGGTATAAGTTGACCAAAAATATGGATACGTTTTAACATATATAAACGAAACTTCGTAGGAAGGCTTTAAAGATATGCACAACTCGATTGGTATAATTAGTTGTGAAAGGTTTTGCCTCAAATTGCCATCACAGGCTCATTCACTTTCAAGGAAAATTTCCTATTTTTTTACAAAATAGAACAACCATTACACCTCCTCCCCCGAGATCCAATCTGACCCCGCCAGCGCTATTTCTGGCTTGTTAAACGCTTAATCCTTGTTGTAAGAAAATTTAAGTGCAATTTTCTCAAATGTCTATGTTCGTACCGACTGACTTCACGCCAACATTTTTACTTTAAAAGAAAGGTATTTAAGTAGAACTACTGAGACTTAAGCTCATCAAAGACCTATAGAGTCGTAATGCACTAAACCAAAAAATCGTAACATTTTAACTTCTGCCACGTGACAGGGGATGACTTGTCAAGTGGGTGTGGCATAAAATGAGATTATTTCCAAAAAACAGCCTGTAAAAAGCACTGAAAACAAGAGCTAACGGCAAAACTTAGATTCATTGCACAGAGCAAAACAGAAACTTACATAATTGCTTGGTTGACAGTCAAATCTTGTTTTGTAACAGAGCAGGAAGTGTTGGCGTCAAAACTATAAAACACTACCTAGCTGGTTGCCATAGCAACCATTTTTAGTAAAACCTTCATTTTCTGCTGTTTGAAGTTTAAATTTAAACAAAAATAACTCGCCATAAAGTGACTTCTTTTTCATCCGAACTCACTAATTTTCTTATTATTACAGTGTACCATAAAAGCCCACGATGACGATCATGATGATGAAATACAAATTTAAAAAAGGTAAAATAAATTATGCAATCTCTTTTAATTTTATTATTGCATGAGACCTCTCTGTTGTATTCCCTGACATTTGGTATACAACAAAACACTTATTTACTAGAAACTCGAGAAAAAAGATTGTATGTTTTATGAACTTCCGACATCTGCAGGCTCTAACCGTTTTTTATTTCCGAGGGGTTGCGATGCATATTGTAGCATAAAAATACGTAACACAATCAAAATAACAATAAAACTGGTAGTAATCGAGAGGCTATTTCAACAGTTGGGATACAAGTAGTAAAGAGGGAATGTGTGACCGTTAGCCAATCAGAGTGCAGCATTTTGACAAGCTCTTGAATTATCACCATGTAACATTTGCACGCTTAGGTCAGCGGTTTAAATCATCGACCAAGGAGGTTTGGACCCAAGTGAAAGAGAGTGGAACTGAGGGTAGGGCTTTCTCGATTATGCTAGCATTTTTTTTCGGATTTTTTGGAAAAACGAGCGTTTTTTTTTCGTTTTTTCTTGAAAAAGAATTGTTAGCATTTTCTGTCATTTTTCACGACTGTGATCCAGATTTGAGCACTCAGAAGGATAAATAATCCTAAAGTGTTACAATTTTGATTGTTTTCTGTCTGTTTCGACTGTTTGTGCGTTGTGTTACTTGTGTACTTGTGTTGTGTTACTTGTGTGTGTAGATTGTCTGTTTCCGTTACAAGCCGTACTAACACCAACGGAAAAAAAAGGTATGGGTGGTCAGCGGGTAACTTGTGTACCCAGCGCATGGTAGTGCTTCAAATATGACTGTTTAGTGGCTGTTGGCTGGAAAAGTTTTAATTCTGACCCCCCTCCTCCCACCAAGTTTTATAAACAAACAATTTTTAAGTATCACCTGTTGTTGATATGGGCATATAATGTAAGAGTTTGTACGTTTTGTTTGAAATAAAACAAAGCATTTTTTGGAATTCAAGTGGCATTTTTTAAAGAAATCAGGCATTATTTTAACATTTTTTTTGGCTTTACGCGAAAATTTCTAATAGCAATAAATGCCAGTTTTACAGCATAATCGAGAAGGCCTAACTGAGGGCGGTCAAACATGAGAACGAGGCTGGGAGGATGTGGCGTCAAAACCCCAAGGCGCTTGCGTACATCCAAATAAGGCATAAACAACCTGAAGTGACATCATCAAAACAGACCTTTTTCCTGGGATAAACAGTTTTAATAACAAAATTTTCAATGAATAATTATAATCCTACTAAAATGTCAATGTTCTCCATGCCCACATCCACGAATTTGGCTCGGATGTATCCGTAGGGGTATGATTGGGAGGTGTCGGCATCGACGATCCGCTTGTCGAAGACGACTTTATATCACTTGGTTTCTTCAACCGTTTCCGTTTTGTTATTGGTTTCTTCAACCGTTTGAAGAAATAAAGACCATCATCAAAGTTTAGGTGTCGGATTTCGTTTGATCTTGTGTGGATTGTGTACGGGGATGACTCGTGATTCGTTAAGGGTGCATTGACTTCGTTGATGACGTTGGTTTGAGAAGGTCAAAGTTCAATTGGCTTTGTCCACGCGCGTTGAGAGTGAGACCACGTACCTTACACTCCACTTTTCCGTCTTGGGTTTTGTAACTGTAATTCTTGGGGCCGGCGGAAGTAAACTTGACAATGTGGTCCCCAGGTTTCAAGCCGCTGGTGAATTCGCCGAGATAATCACCCGTGCATGGCAAATAAATTCAAAATGGCCGCTAATAAAAGTTCGAGAAATCGTGACATCACCGGCCATCGACCAGGTGGGTCAGGTGGGCAAACTGGGGGGTGGATGGCATGGGTGGATGACACCCCTATATGGGTTGACGTCATTATAAGGGGATACCCCCTCTGTGCGCTGACGCCAAGAATTAATTGTAAGCCCTCCTCCCGCGATTCGTCTTTGCTACAGGGTGTGAAAAGATGGATTTCAAGACATGAAAAATGCTGGTGTGCAATTTCACGAGAGACAAACTATCTCAAGTTGTGGTTTCCGAAGGGTGGATTACTGGAGTTAGACGATCTGATGGCGGAGGGAGGTGAAGACAAAGAGTTGCTGGATTTATTCACCAAACATACTCATCATCAAAATATCACCGTGTTGTACTTGTGCCAAGATAAACCAGACTATGATCCGTGGCATCCGTTACGCCAAAAAGTGGCGCATGATCTCAAAGAACTCTACTGGAACGAAGTCCAGCAGTTCCTGGATAGGGGAAAATCCCAGACCTATGCCGAGAATGCCGCTTTCAATGCCCTATTACCTGTATGGAGAGGAAGGCTACGAAGGACTTACTTGGAGCGTCTAAAATGGATTCACCTTATTAAACACGACACAGTACACCGTAAAGTCATGAAAACTCTCTGCCGCTTTATTGACGAAGACGACATGGATTTTGACAAAGCAGCGGAGTCGGCAGTGGAAAAACAGAAATTCCTGTTAAACAGAGTCATGCAGGAGAAGGTACTCCCTGACGAGTCGGATGATGACGAAGAAGCTGAAGAAGAGGTCGAGGCCTCAGTGTCATACTCTGAATCAACATGATTCTTATAAGAGAGTGCGATTGGAGCATTTTAATCGTTATTTATAAAATGCCACACACGATGAATTCACTCTTTAGGCGTTAGATTTCACGTGTAGTGTCACGTGACTTATGATGTAAACTAACCGGGAAAGTTCAGACATTCCAGGCCCTGATTATACAATTTTCTGTTGTCGATAAGAGTCCAGACAACGCTGCTCGCGTCAATGTGTCAAGCAATGCCTTTTTCAGCTCACGCTCTGAAAAACCATTTTGTTTAACGTTGATGTTGTGGCATAAACAAATTGAATGTGGTTTAGCCTGGTCTGTACTCCTATCGAAAACGATACGCGTCATCACAGTGATCAAAATTTGTTGTGGACTCGCGAGACGCACTGTGACGACGCATACTCTTTGTTGATAACATTCTTTCCTACGCGGATAGCCATTCAAAGTTGATAGCATTAGTACAGCGACTTAAAGCATCCCGCGTGAAAGCCTCTAGGCTTCTTGTTAAACATAAAACATCCATGGAAATTTATCTAAAACTAACCTTCAGATAGATCTTTCTCAAAGTTTACTTTGCCTGCTTTATGCTCTCCTAGGCCTTCTTTTAATATGGTTCCAAATTCTTTCAAGTAAGTCAGAAAAGAATCATATTCATCCCTACTCGTTAGTGATCTATTCTGCATGTAGTTGGCGGCAATAGAACGAAAGACTTCTTCTGTTGTAGGAAAGGGTGCCCGGGGAGCTTCAGCATTTACACCCGAGGACTGGTTCTGTCCTGATGACACAGGTACTACAGATGCACCATGTTGCTCAACATTTCGAGATCCTTCTGATTCTACTGTTAAAAGAGGAGTCCTATCCAGTGTGTTGTGTCCTGTAGGCTCCATGGTTTCCACATCAATCTTTAATTTCACAGCTGATGAACAGAGAAAAAAAATTAAAATATTTCCATATTTAGTAGAAAAAAATGGTGTGCAAAGGTTTATAGTAAGTAAGTAAAAAAAGTAAGTAAGTGAAGGGTTTAATAACAGCGTTCACTGCATGAAATGGCATGTATAAGGAGATATAATGAACCCGTATACATAGTGTGTACGGAAAGGTATACTGATGTATACTGAAGTACACATATAAGGCCTGTATAATGATCAGTATACGTCTGAATCCTTACACTAATGTATACTGCCTTGTGGAGATTACCTTATACCTATTGTAAGGGAACCTTATATGAGTTGACAAAGTAGATTTAACCTGTTTGTTCTTTTGCATCACAAATGAAGGAAAGACAGGAAACGAAGGCTCCGGTTGCTGAAAACAGAGTTGTCATGTAAAATGTCCCCTAGCCTGTGGTAATGAGTGCTTCTTACGGAAGAACTTAGCGAATATGACGACATGTAAAGGAAACTTTAAGTCAGATAAACAGCTAATAAACGCAGGTCTTATTATCCTGTCTTTGGGCTTCTTTGCAGATTTCGTAGAAGTATTATGTATTGTAAAAATACAACAACGCTTTTCTATGCTATTGGGTAAAGATATCCATAACGCATCTATACACTCCCGAGTTTATGCATTGCGCAAAACGTATCATTAACCACTGAGTGAAATGAGTAATTTCGTGGAATTTACGTGGCCGTGAAATTCTCGAGATCGGGAACGTGACGTTTCAGGAAATGTGACATGTCGGGAAGCACTATGTTCCTGATACGTTTATCGCGGCGTGTCAGGAAAAATCATGGTCTCGGTACGTCACATGTGGCGTATCAAGGGAATTCAGGACTCTGACATTTACAATGTTTGCAACGGCACGCGCGAGTTTTTGTTAAACGGTCAAATTAATACACGGAGCTCATTTCTCTTTACGCGGAAACTAAGAATGTTCAAGTCAACAATGCACGAAGATCTATACTGAGCTTACATCATTTTGTTAACGCAATCGAGTGTATTCTGTTCAGAATCAGTTACATTGAGGCATGTACGTCTTAAAATTCATAAATGTAAATGTTTAATTAAAAAATAGCAGGGAAGAAATCGATAAAAATGGCGTTTAATTATGAAGCATTTTCAAATCTGAGATTTGTATTCCTAAAACCATGTCACTAAGAGTGCTGAAAACAAATTTCATTCCAGCTGAAAACCAGTGGTCATTATCCACAAGCTATACGAAATCAGTACAGATTCTTTCCACACCACATTCAGTATACCCCTTGATTTTCCCAGTATACATACTGTATACTGACATGTGGCCTGAGCTAGAAGTAACCCTACCACAACTGTAAAATTCCATATACAAACCTTCCACGTACCTCCCAGTATACCTCCTGTTATACACAGTATACATGATGTATACTGAAATGTGTACTGACATATAAGGAATCCTGCCACAAGTGTAAAATTCCGTATACAAACCTTTCACGTACCTCCCAGTACACCTCCTGTTACACACAGTATACATGATGTATACTGAAATGTGTAACTGACATATAAGGAATCCTGCCACAAGTGTAAACTTCCGTATACACACCTTCCACGTATCTCCCAGTATACCTCCTGTTACACACAGTATACATGATGTATACTGAAGTGTGTACTGACATATAAGGAATCCTGCCACAAGTGTATAAGATCCTGGTATTTTTCTTGGCATACCCTGAAATATACTGATCATTATACGGACCTTATACATCCTGCCTCATCCTCATATTTGCCTTATACCAATAGATATACTGACTGTATACGACCTGAGGAAGGGTCCTTATACAGACCATTTCATGCAGTGGTTTCCACAAAGTGGCTCTTCATCTGTTACTAACTAAGTACATTATGGCTAATGACTCCGACATTAGATTTTGCACGTGACTTTCTGATTATGCAACTTATCGCTTTGTATAATTTTGTTAAACCAAAACCAGAATTTAGTCTCAACTACTATAATGGCTATGCCAATGCTTCTAAAGATCCGTCTTATATTGTTTTGCGAGGAAGGCCAATGAATCTATGTGAACTCGATGAACTTTTTTTTGCATTGACAAGACTGTGTCTCGGTTTGCTGTGGAAAAACCTTGGCGACAGGTTTAACATTTTTACAGCAGGAAGTATCACAGATATTTGCTACCTGGATAGATCGTCTGTATTATTATTTGGGGCAGCTTAGTTTTAAAAGTGAATCCACGAATCAACAAAAAAAAAATCTTCTAAAGTGCCTCAAGCCAGCCCTTGTAAAATAAGTACCGGGATCTCGCCGGGATCCCGCCAAGATTCCCACCGGGATCCCGCCGAGGTGGGCCCATTTCCCGGCGGGATCCCGGTGGGAATCTTGGCGGGATCCCGGCGAGATCCCGGTACTTATTTTACAAGGGCTGGCTTGAGGCACTTTAGAAGATTTTTTTTTTGTTGATTCGTGGATTCACTTTTAAAACTAAGCTGCCCCAAATAATAATACAGACGATCTATCCAGGTAGCAAATATCTGTGATACTTCCTGCTGTAAAAATGTTAAACCTGTCGCCAAGGTTTTTCCACAGCAAACCGAGACACAGTCTTGTCAATGCAAAAAAAAGTTCATCGAGTTCACATAGATTCATTGGCCTTCCTCGCAAAACAATATAAGACGGATCTTTAGAAGCATTGGCATAGCCATTATAGTAGTTGAGACTAAATTCTGGTTTTGGTTTAACAAAATTATACAAAGCGATAAGTTGCATAATCAGAAAGTCACGTGCAAAATCTAATGTCGGAGTCATTAGCCATAATGTACTTAGTTAGTAACAGATGAAGAGCCACTTTGTGGAAACCACTGCATGAAATGGTCTGTATAAGGACCCTTCCTCAGGTCGTATACAGTCAGTATATCTATTGGTATAAGGCAAATATGAGGATGAGGCAGGATGTATAAGGTCCGTATAATGATCAGTATATTTCAGGGTATGCCAAGAAAAATACCAGGATCTTATACACTTGTGGCAGGATTCCTTATATGTCAGTACACACTTCAGTATACATCATGTATACTGTGTGTAACAGGAGGTATACTGGGAGATACGTGGAAGGTGTGTATACGGAAGTTTACACTTGTGGCAGGATTCCTTATATGTCAGTACACATTTCAGTATACATCATGTATACTGTGTGTAACAGGAGGTGTACTGGGAGGTACGTGAAAGGTTTGTATACGGAATTTTACACTTGTGGCAGGATTCCTTATATGTCAGTACACATTTCAGTATACATCATGTATACTGTGTATAACAGGAGGTATACTGGGAGGTACGTGGAAGGTTTGTATATGGAATTTTACAGTTGTGGTAGGGTTACTTCTAGCTCAGGCCACATGTCAGTATACAGTATGTATACTGGGAAAATCAAGGGGTATACTGAATGTGGTGTGGAAAGAATCTGTACTGATTTCGTATAGCTTGTGGATAATGACCACTGGTTTTCAGCTGGAATGAAATTTGTTTTCAGCACTCTTAGTGACATGGTTTTAGGAATACAAATCTCAGATTTGAAAATGCTTCATAATTAAACGCCATTTTTATCGATTTCTTCCCTGCTATTTTTTAATTAAACATTTACATTTATGAATTTTAAGACGTACATGCCTCAATGTAACTGATTCTGAACAGAATACACTCGATTGCGTTAACAAAATGATGTAAGCTCAGTATAGATCTTCGTGCATTGTTGACTTGAACATTCTTAGTTTCCGCGTAAAGAGAAATGAGCTCCGTGTATTAATTTGACCGTTTAACAAAAACTCGCGCGTGCCGTTGCAAACATTGTAAATGTCAGAGTCCTGAATTCCCTTGATACGCCACATGTGACGTACCGAGACCATGATTTTTCCTGACACGCCGCGATAAACGTATCAGGAACATAGTGCTTCCCGACATGTCACATTTCCTGAAACGTCACGTTCCCGATCTCGAGAATTTCACGGCCACGTAAATTCCACGAAATTACTCATTTCACTCAGTGGTTAATGATACGTTTTGCGCAATGCATAAACTCGGGAGTGTATAGATGCGTTATGGATATCTTTACCCAATAGCATAGAAAAGCGTTGTTGTATTTTTACAATACATAATACTTCTACGAAATCTGCAAAGAAGCCCAAAGACAGGATAATAAGACCTGCGTTTATTAGCTGTTTATCTGACTTAAAGTTTCCTTTACATGTCGTCATATTCGCTAAGTTCTTCCGTAAGAAGCACTCATTACCACAGGCTAGGGGACATTTTACATGACAACTCTGTTTTCAGCAACCGGAGCCTTCGTTTCCTGTCTTTCCTTCATTTGTGATGCAAAAGAACAAACAGGTTAAATCTACTTTGTCAACTCATATAAGGTTCCCTTACAATAGGTATAAGGTAATCTCCACAAGGCAGTATACATTAGTGTAAGGATTCAGACGTATACTGATCATTATACAGGCCTTATATGTGTACTTCAGTATACATCAGTATACCTTTCCGTACACACTATGTATACGGGTTCATTATATCTCCTTATACATGCCATTTCATGCAGTGAACGCTGTTATTAAACCCTTCACTTACTTACTTTTTTACTTACTTACTATAAACCTTTGCACACCATTTTTTTCTACTAAATATGGAAATATTTTAATTTTTTTTCTCTGTTCATCAGCTGTGAAATTAAAGATTGATGTGGAAACCATGGAGCCTACAGGACACAACACACTGGATAGGACTCCTCTTTTAACAGTAGAATCAGAAGGATCTCGAAATGTTGAGCAACATGGTGCATCTGTAGTACCTGTGTCATCAGGACAGAACCAGTCCTCGGGTGTAAATGCTGAAGCTCCCCGGGCACCCTTTCCTACAACAGAAGAAGTCTTTCGTTCTATTGCCGCCAACTACATGCAGAATAGATCACTAACGAGTAGGGATGAATATGATTCTTTTCTGACTTACTTGAAAGAATTTGGAACCATATTAAAAGAAGGCCTAGGAGAGCATAAAGCAGGCAAAGTAAACTTTGAGAAAGATCTATCTGAAGGTTAGTTTTAGATAAATTTCCATGGATGTTTTATGTTTAACAAGAAGCCTAGAGGCTTTCACGCGGGATGCTTTAAGTCGCTGTACTAATGCTATCAACTTTGAATGGCTATCCGCGTAGGAAAGAATGTTATCAACAAAGAGTATGCGTCGTCACAGTGCGTCTCGCGAGTCCACAACAAATTTTGATCACTGTGATGACGCGTATCGTTTTCGATAGGAGTACAGACCAGGCTAAACCACATTCAATTTGTTTATGCCACAACATCAACGTTAAACAAAATGGTTTTTCAGAGCGTGAGCTGAAAAAGGCATTGCTTGACACATTGACGCGAGCAGCGTTGTCTGGACTCTTATCGACAACAGAAAATTGTATAATCAGGGCCTGGAATGTCTGAACTTTCCCGGTTAGTTTACATCATAAGTCACGTGACACTACACGTGAAATCTAACGCCTAAAGAGTGAATTCATCGTGTGTGGCATTTTATAAATAACGATTAAAATGCTCCAATCGCACTCTCTTATAAGAATCATGTTGATTCAGAGTATGACACTGAGGCCTCGACCTCTTCTTCAGCTTCTTCGTCATCATCCGACTCGTCAGGGAGTACCTTCTCCTGCATGACTCTGTTTAACAGGAATTTCTGTTTTTCCACTGCCGACTCCGCTGCTTTGTCAAAATCCATGTCGTCTTCGTCAATAAAGCGGCAGAGAGTTTTCATGACTTTACGGTGTACTGTGTCGTGTTTAATAAGGTGAATCCATTTTAGACGCTCCAAGTAAGTCCTTCGTAGCCTTCCTCTCCATACAGGTAATAGGGCATTGAAAGCGGCATTCTCGGCATAGGTCTGGGATTTTCCCCTATCCAGGAACTGCTGGACTTCGTTCCAGTAGAGTTCTTTGAGATCATGCGCCACTTTTTGGCGTAACGGATGCCACGGATCATAGTCTGGTTTATCTTGGCACAAGTACAACACGGTGATATTTTGATGATGAGTATGTTTGGTGAATAAATCCAGCAACTCTTTGTCTTCACCTCCCTCCGCCATCAGATCGTCTAACTCCAGTAATCCACCCTTCGGAAACCACAACTTGAGATAGTTTGTCTCTCGTGAAATTGCACACCAGCATTTTTCATGTCTTGAAATCCATCTTTTCACACCCTGTAGCAAAGACGAATCGCGGGAGGAGGGCTTACAATTAATTCTTGGCGTCAGCGCACAGAGGGGGTATCCCCTTATAATGACGTCAACCCATATAGGGGTGTCATCCACCCATGCCATCCACCCCCCAGTTTGCCCACCTGACCCACCTGGTCGATGGCCGGTGATGTCACGATTTCTCGAACTTTTATTAGCGGCCATTTTGAATTTATTTGCCATGCACGGGTGATTATCTCGGCGAATTCACCAGCGGCTTGAAACCTGGGGACCACATTGTCAAGTTTACTTCCGCCGGCCCCAAGAATTACAGTTACAAAACCCAAGACGGAAAAGTGGAGTGTAAGGTACGTGGTCTCACTCTCAACGCGCGTGGACAAAGCCAATTGAACTTTGACCTTCTCAAAACCAACGTCATCAACGAAGTCAATGCACCCTTAACGAATCACGAGTCATCCCCGTACACAATCCACACAAGATCAAACGAAATCCGACACCTAAACTTTGATGATGGTCTTTATTTCTTCAAACGGTTGAAGAAACCAATAACAAAACGGAAACGGTTGAAGAAACCAAGTGATATAAAGTCGTCTTCGACAAGCGGATCGTCGATGCCGACACCTCCCAATCATACCCCTACGGATACATCCGAGCCAAATTCGTGGATGTGGGCATGGAGAACATTGACATTTTAGTAGGATTATAATTATTCATTGAAAATTTTGTTATTAAAACTGTTTATCCAGGAAAAAGGTCTGTTTTGATGATGTCACTTCAGGTTGTTTATGCCTTATTTGGATGTACGCAAGCGCCTTGGGGTTTTGACGCCACATCCTCCCAGCCTCGTTCTCATGTTTGACCGCCCTCAGTTAGGCCTTCTCGATTATGCTGTAAAACTGGCATTTATTGCTATTAGAAATTTTCGCGTAAAGCCAAAAAAAATGTTAAAATAATGCCTGATTTCTTTAAAAAATGCCACTTGAATTCCAAAAAATGCTTTGTTTTATTTCAAACAAAACGTACAAACTCTTACATTATATGCCCATATCAACAACAGGTGATACTTAAAAATTGTTTGTTTATAAAACTTGGTGGGAGGAGGGGGGTCAGAATTAAAACTTTTCCAGCCAACAGCCACTAAACAGTCATATTTGAAGCACTACCATGCGCTGGGTACACAAGTTACCCGCTGACCACCCATACCTTTTTTTTCCGTTGGTGTTAGTACGGCTTGTAACGGAAACAGACAATCTACACACACAAGTAACACAACACAAGTACACAAGTAACACAACGCACAAACAGTCGAAACAGACAGAAAACAATCAAAATTGTAACACTTTAGGATTATTTATCCTTCTGAGTGCTCAAATCTGGATCACAGTCGTGAAAAATGACAGAAAATGCTAACAATTCTTTTTCAAGAAAAAACGAAAAAAAAACGCTCGTTTTTCCAAAAAATCCGAAAAAAAATGCTAGCATAATCGAGAAAGCCCTACCCTCAGTTCCACTCTCTTTCACTTGGGTCCAAACCTCCTTGGTCGATGATTTAAACCGCTGACCTAAGCGTGCAAATGTTACATGGTGATAATTCAAGAGCTTGTCAAAATGCTGCACTCTGATTGGCTAACGGTCACACATTCCCTCTTTACTACTTGTATCCCAACTGTTGAAATAGCCTCTCGATTACTACCAGTTTTATTGTTATTTTGATTGTGTTACGTATTTTTATGCTACAATATGCATCGCAACCCCTCGGAAATAAAAAACGGTTAGAGCCTGCAGATGTCGGAAGTTCATAAAACATACAATCTTTTTTCTCGAGTTTCTAGTAAATAAGTGTTTTGTTGTATACCAAATGTCAGGGAATACAACAGAGAGGTCTCATGCAATAATAAAATTAAAAGAGATTGCATAATTTATTTTACCTTTTTTAAATTTGTATTTCATCATCATGATCGTCATCGTGGGCTTTTATGGTACACTGTAATAATAAGAAAATTAGTGAGTTCGGATGAAAAAGAAGTCACTTTATGGCGAGTTATTTTTGTTTAAATTTAAACTTCAAACAGCAGAAAATGAAGGTTTTACTAAAAATGGTTGCTATGGCAACCAGCTAGGTAGTGTTTTATAGTTTTGACGCCAACACTTCCTGCTCTGTTACAAAACAAGATTTGACTGTCAACCAAGCAATTATGTAAGTTTCTGTTTTGCTCTGTGCAATGAATCTAAGTTTTGCCGTTAGCTCTTGTTTTCAGTGCTTTTTACAGGCTGTTTTTTGGAAATAATCTCATTTTATGCCACACCCACTTGACAAGTCATCCCCTGTCACGTGGCAGAAGTTAAAATGTTACGATTTTTTGGTTTAGTGCATTACGACTCTATAGGTCTTTGATGAGCTTAAGTCTCAGTAGTTCTACTTAAATACCTTTCTTTTAAAGTAAAAATGTTGGCGTGAAGTCAGTCGGTACGAACATAGACATTTGAGAAAATTGCACTTAAATTTTCTTACAACAAGGATTAAGCGTTTAACAAGCCAGAAATAGCGCTGGCGGGGTCAGATTGGATCTCGGGGGAGGAGGTGTAATGGTTGTTCTATTTTGTAAAAAAATAGGAAATTTTCCTTGAAAGTGAATGAGCCTGTGATGGCAATTTGAGGCAAAACCTTTCACAACTAATTATACCAATCGAGTTGTGCATATCTTTAAAGCCTTCCTACGAAGTTTCGTTTATATATGTTAAAACGTATCCATATTTTTGGTCAACTTATACCACTGTAAACTTTCCTTAAATTAACAAGATCATTTCAAAATGATTTTGACAAGTGTTCAAGGGTCGTAATCTTGTATTTTCAAGAAATTGAATTTTTCATGAACATCACCATATTTTACGGTATCATAAAATGCTGAATTAAGAATATTTCCAGAAATATTTGAGCAGTGTTCTTCAAAGTTGGCACCACAAATGTATATCACAAAAGAAACAAACGACACCTAGTATGTTGTTGCTATGGCAACACTCTTGGCTAAATCATAGTAATGAGTAGTAGTACAGTAATCATAGACATGTATGTGATATAAATTATATAGCTTTTTGTTTGAAAATGGTGTAAAAACACTCTTGGCTCCAGTCTCTTTCTGTGTTAAATCTGGTATCCCCATTTACAACCTTTTAAAGTGGGACAGAGGGTCTTTCTCGGAACACACATGGTTCTGATGTGGTCTTAACTATCCCCATTACATTGTTGGGAGTGGATCCTTGTTTAAGATAAAATTTGTAAGTTTTAGTCTTAATTAAAACAGGACCAGCGGCATAACTCTTGTCATGGCAATGGCACAACGGGCGTTATTTTTTTCTTTAGTGATATACATTGCTGGTGCGAAGTTTGAAAGAGTCTGCATACGAGCCAAGTGGCCCATTAGGCCGGAGCTTATCCCGGTTTCTGTAGCATTAAGCGACTGAGAGTATCTCTACTCCTCCCCTGGATGGGATGCTAGTCCATCGCAGGGTTACCCCCAGCATTAAATTCGCCGGTACCCATTTATACACCTGGGTGGAGAGGGGCACTGTGAGAGTAAAGTGTCTTGCCCAATAACACAACACAATGTCTCTGGCCAGGGTTCGAACCCGGACCGCTCGATCCGGAGACGAGTGCACTAACCATGAGGCCACCGCGCCTCCTACAAGTTTGAAAGACACTGCTTTAATGTTTCTAGAGATATTCTTGATTGACTGCTTTAGTACCGTTCTTGTGGAACCACCTGTCACGTCATCACTTTCCTAATTCGCAAATTCAAAAACGTGAATATCTCTATAACGAAAAAAGATATTCCAAAAACGAAGAGACCAGGCTCGCTAAAGCATGCATCTTGCGTGCGTTGAAAAAGCATATTAGGACATTTTACATGAGGAAAATAAGTATAAACGGTACATGTTAACCAGTCCATGTATTACGTAAGGTGCGAATAACATAAGCCGCGGCTTGTGTAAGACGAAGGTTTTAAACTCGGCTTAAATAAGTAGCGGTGTACCAAAGACGCGAAACCGCTCATATAAATGGTATCGCCACTTGTTTGCGTAAGACGTGAGCTCACTGCACAAGCGCAAGTTTTTCCCCGCCCGTGCTCGCGCAATTCTGCGATTGCTATGACAACCAGCACAAAAGCAAAACATTAGTTGCGAATAAGGCGTGAACCATTTATACGAGCACTTCGCCTCTTATATAAGCCACGCTCGTTTAAATGGTCCAGTTCGCATCTTATTCAAGCAATAGCCCACGCTTTCTATGGGTTTAAAGGGTTCATAGCCCACGCGGGATATTGGGAGAACACGAGAAAAGCTTGTAAATCACGAGCCGTTGCGCGTTTATTTCGCGACCAAATTTGGGTTCTTTTTTTCGTACAAAGTTTTATGGATGTGTTGCATAAAAAGATATTCTTGTTATTTATATCTCAGCCAGTAAAAGCCGAAAATATATATAAAGCTAATGTTTTCACTAGTGTTCTTAGTTCTTTAGTTCTCCCGTAGTGCTGCGTATCGGAAACCATGTGTTTACCGGTACACTAAACGATAGAATTTTGACCAATGAAAGCGCGCGTACTATGTCAGTTATTTTATAAGAGTTCTTTTACTTGTCAATAGGTTCTTCAACTTCAGTACCTCCAGAGATTGTCGTAAGAGGACGTTTGGCTTTGGAAGCCTACAACAAGGCTCTTGCTGAAGGAACGACTTTTGACAGAAGGGTGCCAGTCATGTTGATTGGACGGGACCGGTCAGGAAAGACCAGTTTAAAGAAGTCACTCAGGGGAGAGCTTTTCAATCCAAATGAAAAGAGCACTGTAGGGATAGATGTTGATCCCTCTCATTTCGAATTGTCAACTGAGATTTGGACGATGCCAGAAAAGGACCAAGAACCAAATTCGGGGACGTCTATTTCCTATGAGCACATAGTAGCACGGGCAACTGTTGAACATATGACGCAGACAAGAAGAGCTCATGTTTCCGAGGAAAAGACTCCCGAGGCTACGCCATCTGAAAACATTCCACCAGTTGAAACAGTAATACAAAATGCAAAAAATGAAGATACCAATCCACACATACCAAATGATGTACAAACTGTGATGATAAAGTTCCTGAAAAATAACAGTAAAGTGGAAGACGAAGAAGTACATGCTGTTTTGTGGGACTTTGCTGGACAATCAGTTTATTATACAACACACCCAATTTTTCTCACTCCAAGAGCAATCTATCTTCTAGCATATGACCTCAGCAAAAATCCCCATGAAAAAGCTCAACCTGTTCCGAGGCAAGGACTTTTTCAGGAATTCGCAGACAGTTGTGGTTTGGAATTCAATTCAGACTATTTAGATTTTTGGATGTCTTCTGTTGCTTCTCTAGCGAGTCAAGAAGAAACCGATCAAGTAAGTTCTGAATCTGAGGTGTTACCATATAAACTTCCGGCAGTCTTCTTAGTGTGCACTCATGCTGACACACCTTACGACAGCCTGCGTGATCCAAAAATACTGGCCAATGAGTTATACGGGTCTCTCCAGAACAAACCATACAATATACACTTGTGTAATTTGTTCGTTGTGGATAACACAAAGTCAGGCTGTGGATCGGAGTGTCCGGGAGTTAAGCACTTGCGTGAGGAACTGCGGACCGTTGCTAAACAGCTGCCACAAATGAAAGAACCCATTCCAATCAGGTGGTTGAATTATGAGAGGAAACTTCAAGCAAAGAAGAAACTCAAGGAATGGATAGATCTTCACGAAGCAAAGAGAATTGCGTCTGAAGAGTGCAATATTGTTGATGACAAAGAATTCCGAACGGTACTTAACTTTTTGCATGACAAGAGAATTCTGATTCACTTCAGTGACACTCCAGAGTTGGATAAGTTGGTGATCTTAGACCCTCGGTGGTTGGTTGACGTGTTAAAAAAGGTGATAACCATCCCGCCTTATGATTCTAAAGAAAAGGAATTTAAACAACTTTGGTGCAAGCTTGAGAGAAAAGGAATCCTGGAGGAAAAGCTTTTACACCATGTGTGGAAGACGTTTTCGTTTGACAAAGAAACCACTGAGAATCTTCTTGAAATCATGGAGAAATTCAGCTTGCTTTGTTCGTGGCCTTCATCTGATGCTTCTTGTGGAAAGCAGTACCTGATGCCATCGATGTTGACGACGTATCCACCAAAGGATATCATGAGGTTGGTAGAGGCTGCATCTGCACAAATTCCCCCTCTTTTTGTTAAATTTGAATCTGGTGTAGTTCCGCCGGGCTTGTTTCCCAGACTGGTGCTACAGTTCTTACAGTGGGGCAAGGAAAACCGTTTGAACTCAGCGAAACCTTTACTTTATCACAATTTTGCCAGATGTTTCATCTCCGAAGATACAAGCCAGTCTGTAGTTCTTCTGTGCCTTTCATCTTCCATTAAAGTTGTTGTTCACAGAGGGGATGACCGGGAGTCAGGAGCAGAGTGTTTACAGTCAATGAAGAGTGGGTCTCTAGAAGTCTTTGCTGGTGCAGTGTGCAGGCAGCTGGAATTGATACTTGAGTCCATGCGCAAGGAATTTTGCTGGCTTAAGAATATGAGATACAAATTAAGTGTCATCTGTCCAGTGTGCAGTCAAGGAGGCGTAGATGGCCGCTGTGACACTCATTGGGTAGAAGGTTGCAAGAGGGAAGAATGCCTCCACTTCTTGTCACTGTCTGAGTTGTACAATAAGAAGGCCATCGATTGCAACGAATCCGCTGGTGCACGGAACACCAGAGTTGACGTAACGCAGTTTGAGCCGTGGTTTGCATCTCCAGGATATCAGGTAAATAACCGTTAAGATTTTATTTTACTTCATTTCAAGATCATTAAAGGTGTCACGAAATATTTATTTTTAAAACTGTTTATAATTTTTTTACTTTTTGTTTAGATTTCGAATGTAATCAATTTCATTGTTCTCTCCTGTGTATTCTCCTTCTTTAGTTGACGGGTGATGAACATAATGAGGAAAGTTTGGCCAATTTGGAAGGTAACCTTGCTTGATCGTCAGGTTTTTTCACCAGAGAATTGTTGGTTTGAGCTAATGATAATCACACATCCCGGAATTACTGATAATATTGGCGTGTTCCATTTACCACGATTTACTTTTTCATTGGGCCACTTCCCAGAACGTCCTTTGCGCCACCTTTTATGAAGTCGCTCCATATTCTGTGCATAGGATAGATAGCGACTGGGTATTAGTCTACTCCAATGCTTTAACAAAGCAGTCTCGCCAGCTTTGCAGACTAGGCAAGCTGTATTAATCTCGCCATTTTTTTCACATCCCAACTGAAAGTTCCCGTATTTTTGTAAGTGCTAAAGCAATCGGTGTTCTGATATGTCCAAAGACCGGGGTCATGAACCAGATCGTTCTTTTCCACCTTTTTACTGAAATATTGACACCTTTTTTTCCTACTTGTTATTGGTAGACCCGTCAGGAGGAAAGAAACTCCTTTTTTGTTTATATAGTATTTGAAAGCACGTTCAAAGAGATGACAATGTTACCATCAAATCTGAGTAATTCTTTTGAAGACCTAATGGAATGATCTCTTTTTGTAAATTATGTTTTAGAAAGGACAGAAATTGCCCTTCCTGGTGAGCTTCAAGAATCCCTTTTGTCTCAGTCGTGTGAAGCCAAAGACGTTGTTCTTCACCTGAAAGAGACTATGCAGCTGGACCAAGCCTCTCTAGAAAAGCCAGACCCTG
>JAHPZR010041477.1:0-13686 GCA_019787425.1 Platygyra sinensis | reverse complement strand
AAGAATTCTGGCGTTCGAAGCTTCCGCACTACAGTCTAGCTATTGTTTTTGCTTAGTCTTGTATGACTCACTGCCAACTAGAAACTCGGCTTTCGAATACAAATAACGTAACTTTGCACAGTGAGCAGAATCAAAAAACAGGATTATTTTTATGCAAGTTAAAAAAAAACACGTGGTAAATGGAAGTGTTCGAAAGATTGGTGTTCTGGACAAGCTACAACCAAAAGCTTGCCATAGTGTTGTTTTAGGACCAATTAACATATGCAGACAAATTCTGCCAAAATACAAACGTTTCCTTTCTATACACAAAATTTTTTGTCATAATTTTCTTACCGTGCAGAGAATTTCCTGTCGTTGTGCAGTGTTTTTTTAAAACTTACGAGTAAAGAGCCAGGGGTAAATCAGGTCGCTAAGGAGACTGACATGCCAATGTCAGAACTTTATTATGTTGGCTCGAATGGGGATCGTAACATTTTTAATCACTGGGATGACATTGCATTTTGTCTTTAGTGTTAAATCGAAAGTAATGATGCAAACAAAAGCTGAACAGTGATGAGACTTGATGTATATCTGCATCTGATAATGATCAGGAGAATATATATTCCTGCATAGAACGAGCATCTACTTAGGAAACATAAATTTAGAATCTTCACTGGTGTTGTGTCTGGCCAAACTCTGGAATCAGTCTAGTCACGCGAACTGAATTCAATTCTCAGTAAATAAATTCTTTCCCTGACTGGAAATCTCCGTTACAATCTTTCTAAAATACTTACCTTTGAATCAGTTGAGTCCATTTATCCGCCGAAAAAAGAAAAGCGCTCCTTCAGCAGATCGCCGCAGACAGGTTGTGCGAACAGATCGAGTCTAACAATTGCATCACAGATCAGACGCACTCAAGCGGAATGGAAAATTTCATTGTACAAAAATATCAACGCCACCCCAAACCACCGATCATTAATTGGTCAACCCTTGAAACCTTCTAAATCCTGCGCGGTAGCCGCAAAACAGCCGCCCTCTTCGCTCCCGACCCGAAGTGACTTTTTTTCTCGCGAAACGCCGACTCGGTACGGGAGCGAATTTTTGGCAGGCCACTGCGTCCGGTAAAAGAGTTGAATCAAATTTTACAACTTCCAAAATCTTCATAGAATGGGTTTTTACGTGGTAACACAAGGAAAGAGAAGAAATTTGTGTCGTTGGCAACGAAGTCTCGTACGCGCCACTCTCGCACGCGCCTTTCTAACACACGTGTACGTAATTGCCTGCTATCTAACCCACGCCCACGCTAGCAAAAGATTGTTTTTGTGGTAATCTTGGCAGAGTTCTTGCCAGGACTCTATTGATCACCATGGAATGGTAATGACAACTTCCTGTTCAACTCGGTTTATAGATTGAAATCAAAAGCTCTTTATCGAGTTAATTGCGTTGTTGATGAATGATAACAGTAACAACTATATATCTGGCAATGGAATCAGCAGCATTTTCGAGATGAAAGTGATAGCGACTTAAGGCAACATTTAATTTTAAAACACAACTTATTTTAATCATAAATTATTCAGGAGTCTGGGAACCAGCCGATACTCGTACCAAGAACGGCCAAGGCTAGAGCAATATAATTGCCGGTTTTCAATGTCACGCCATTCAAAATAGATCAAAATAAAAATCAAAACAATTCAATTGATAAAGACCAGAATCCAGGAAAAGGAAGAAGGTAAACATGCAAAGACTCTCGACAAGATTCAGGTCACAGCAACTCTTCTTCAGCAAGATATGCACAGAAATATTTTTCACCCAAGTTTATAGGACGGTAAAGATTTATATTGGAAGGTCCTTGATCCTGCACATCTTTTGTTTTATGCTCATTGACTATGCATGAATTACATAATCACAATGTTTCTAGCAGTTACTTGTGTGAGCGCACATAACCACCTTTTGTATTTTGCCAGGTTTTGTGCAGGGATAGACAACAAAAACATACATCAAAGAACTTTGCAGGGATTAATACCCATTTCTCTCTTTTAGCTACGATAAAACTATCATGACTTAACGCCCTTGCAATTAAATAAATGAAAAAGACAAAATGCTTTGGATCCAAATTGTATTGTTTTTATTGAGGGTGTCCTCAAGTGGCAGAGAAAATAAGACAGTGTAAACGTTCACGAGGAGAAAAAACAATACACTTTCAAAATAACGAAGGAGCACGTTAGAAACAAGGCTGAGAATGTCACAACTTTAAAAAAGAGGAACACGCGGATTTCACAGAGAGCAAATTTCTGAGGGGACGCGAGTCCCGGGGGGTACTCTTCAAATTTCTATACGGGGAGGCTCCGCTCCGAAGTGCAATCACTTTTGCTTTTGTATACCACTTAAAATAACTAAATGACAGATTTCCCTATCGCTTAGCATTTTGTGAAATCCCTATCCTTTTATAAACCTGAAGCCTGAAAAAGGTACCCGCACTTTCGGGTGGAGCCTCTCCCTATACTTTTATAGGGAATCCCCCACAAAACCACAATACCTGAAAGCAAAGAGAAAGGACGTATGAAGGGTCAGTCAAGAATACGTGACGGAACACGTTACCGCCCGGGAAAAGCCAGGGAACCTACAACAAGCCGCCCAGAGAACACGTTGGAGCGCACTGGAAAGATCACGAGGGGAGCACGTGACAAAACGCGTGGTGACTCACGAGGACTGAAAACACAGGGAACATTATCATGAAACCAGAGCGGACGAAAAAAATGTGAAGTGGATTCCGGAACTCAGTCAGTTAACGAGATAAGGTCGGTAAAATTTCTTCTAATCCAGTGAATTCAGCATTTTGAGAGACTTGAGAAAGGTTTTTCAATCATTTTCTCTAACTTCCCAATAGAGCATATTCACTCAGTCCAGTAGCCAAGCAAATTTATTAGAATGAAAGAAAGAGTTCAACTCCCACAGGATTGGATTGGTAAACCAACTTGTCCGCCGTCTCATTGTTTTAGAACACCAATATGTCTGCCATGACGTCATGTACTTCTCCTTTGCGCCTTTTACTTATAGCTACAAACACAAGACACTCAAGGCATTTTCCCACTGCTTTCATATTCGCCAGCGCTGGCATACCGTCTCTATGAGGGACAATTGTCTTATACATCTTGTTATCTACTACCAGCTTCATCTCCTTCCATGCTGGTCCGTTTTCGAGCATACTAACAGATTAACTGGCGAGGGCGGAGTTAGGATCCCTGTTGCTACGTTTTATCGATTTTTTGACAATCTTTTTTGAGATTACTCACTGGAGTGTTGGGAGGCCTGTGCCTCCCATGAGGCATAGCAACCCGAGAGGAACACAGCGGGGAAAAGCAGTCGCCATGTTTGATGATGATGTTGTGAATTGCATTGAGAGTCCCAAGCTCCTACATAATGTCAGTTCTCTAGTCGAAAGGAAAGAAAGTTCAGCCTTTGAAAGTTCTATAGCTACTTAGCTTATTGCTTGTATATTTTCTATTTTAGCGAATCGTCATCGAATGAGTTCAGAAGCGGAAGTGAATCTGACTATTTGTCTTGATATCGATTGTTGGAGTTAATTTGGGAATAAATTCTGTTTTGTGACTACAATCCCACCTAACCGGAATCAAGCTGTGTTAATTTTTCTTCCATGGGATATTTTAGGCCAGTTACATTAAGGTTCAAATTAATAACACAACCTCGTCACATTTATAACAAAAGTTATTCCAAACAGATTGTTTTATTTTCTTTGACTGAAATTTTTTCAGCGACCCAGAGCAAAACCACAGGGAATGTTTTCAAAATACGCCATGATTAAAAAACACAGTTCATTTCACCCTGTTTTGTATTTCACGCGCATTTTTTTTTTCAAACACAAAACAACAAATAAAGAAAAAGTCGTAGAAAAAGTCGTAGTATTTCACAAGGCTTTCTTTCTCAGCTTTCCAACAGTTCTTTTATTCGCTGGTGAAAAGTCGTGCAAAGAAAATCCGTGTCAATTGTTTGGTGTATTTACCAGGGATTGGCTTGAGTTTCTAATCCATATTCATGACATATTGTAGAACCCCGCGTCAAACCATGTTGTCCGTTGATGTGTGAAGACGTGTCGCCCTTGATGGCAAGTTGGAACTCTTGTGGCAAAAAGACAACCGGAGAAGAAGCCATGTAAGCTTGGAGGAGGTCGTTAAACTTACGCAACTGAAGGTAAGTTTTGCTTTTGGATAAAATTGCTATAATTTTGACCAGAAAGTTGCCGAGGCGTTTACACGTTCACTGACGGGGAGGTTAGTAAAACTCGTGACGGTCGAACATCCGTGAAGGTCAAAATGGGTAAAACCCTTTAAAACCCGTGACTGTATTGTCCGTGACATATACGTGACGGATCCGTGACAAATCCACAGAGAGTTATTTGCATGAACAAAAGACAGGATGGAGACCAATATTCTCTTTAAAAACCTAAGTTTTTGCTGAAATCCGTGACGGCCTAGTGATAATCCGTGACGGATGAAGGCCAAATTCGCTTTAAAAACCAAATTCCGTGACGGCCTAGCTATAATAATAGCCACGTGACAGATCCGTGACGCTTCCGTGATGGTTGTCACATTTTGACTGTCACGGATGTTGACCGTCACGAACCAAGGCCCATATAACGCCTTTTTCTCTAGAAAGGCCACTTTCCTATGTCCCTAGTGTGGGTTAGTCAACCTTCAAGTAAATGGCGTTTCCAGTATGTATCGGTTGTGGCCCTGTTTTGTATTGTAAGTGCTGCACTATTCTGAAGACGCTCCCAGTTTTTACCAAAGCCAAACGACAGCCGCAGGTACTGTATATGTGGCAAAAGGATCCATGGACAACTCTAGGACATTCTGAGATGGAGTTGTGCGAAATTCCAGGCTTTTTCCTCTATTTTCAGAATGCTCGAGCTTATGGAGCAACGGACCTGTGGTCCACACGGTCGAAAGCTTTTCTTTAAAGACAGTGTGAAAATAGACCTACAATAGTCATCATGCTTTTTAATTTAATTTGCTCTAAATGTGATCTACAAAGTGAACAGTAATTGTTTCAATAAAATACATGTTTCTTCTGAAATACTTCCGGACGTATTGACAGGAACTGTTTTTATTAAGAAATACTACCTGGTGTGCTTGAATAGCTGTGATCGACGGAAGGACCGATATTGAACGAGAACTATTGGATCGCTCTGATCTCCAAATTTGCATATTGAGACTTCTTAACCAGTTTGGCTCTTCGGGGTTATCACATGACCTCACTAAAATTTGAGATACAAAACTACTGATCCTCCTGAGATTTTAACTTCATGATGTATAAGAGCAGCTATTCATACAAATTTTCCCTCCGAATGGGTGCTTGGCTTTGTGATAGACTACACTTGAGTTTCTAAGCTTATCCGCGACATGGCATTTACATGACGATCAAGATAGCTGTCATTTTGGTTAAAAAGCTGACCTATTTCGGGGAATTCGGCTATCTGAAAAATTCATGTCTTAGAAAAAAGTATTATTTTAATGTTTTTGAGTTCCTTGAGAGATAAATTCACGCTTTTGTATCAAAACTCGGGGACTGATGTTTCCGGCCGCCATGTTGGAGCCCATCCGGATGGGCACCAGTATGGCGTGTTCCAAATCTCTATAAACTTAGCTAAAAAATTTATCCGCATATCTTGCTTAGAAAAACTGCTGTGACCTAAATCTTGACGAGAGTCTTTGTATATTTTGCCTTCTTTCTTTTTCCAGATTCTGGACTTTATCTATTGGACGGTTTTAATTTTTATTTTGGGTGATCTGTTTTGAATGTCGTGACACTGAAAACCAACTAAGAACCGATTCGTGCTGAAGTCATCTACGTACTACAGTCAACTCTCGCCTAGCGAACACCCCGCTATTACGGACAGAAACTAAATTCCGGGTGGAAACTACAAAGAGATGTATGGAAACAACTCCGCTATTACGGAAAGAGGCTAAATCCCCGGTCGACGTTACAAAGAAATTTGTGGAAACAACTCCCGCTAACAAGGACTCTCACCATTACAGAAAAACTCCAGTTGAAGAACATTTTAAATCTAATTACTGAACAAGCCTATAGTCTATAGTACAGGTCAGCCACTGTTATGTTGCGCTGCTTTGCAATGAAAGCCAGAGCGGGGTCAAATGGATTAAGAGTACGGTTGTCAAGGAAGCGAATCTCTCGCGGTGTGAGGCCCAGTCTCTCAGCAACCTCCTTCCACTCCTCTCCACCTACGATACACAAAAAATCAAACATTTATTTTTGAAACCAAGCATAGTGACCACAGAAGAGAGATAGGCATGTTGTGCATACGAAAACAAAAAGACAAGCAAACAAATTAAGACCGTTTTTACTAACTAGTCTTTGGATTTGGCAATGGATAATATCTGTTTAAACCCCATTAACTTGCTGTTATGTTTAATTTAAAAATAATCAGAGCATCTATGAAACGATATATGCTAAAGCGTCATGTGATATGTAAACAAAACAAATTCACTTATATACAAAAGTTACTATCAGACCCCTGTTTTACACAGCGTATACTACTTACAACTTAAGTTGATTGTAAGGTCTCTCCACTTGGAAACAGGAATATCCCGAACATCAAGTTGCTCCGGTAGCAAAGGACCTTAAGAAAAGTGAAAGATGTTTTCATAGGTACTATGTTATTTCTGCTGAGAACTCTCGACATAGTGTCGCTGGCAGAGCGGGAATCGGTTGTTCTAGAATAGAACGCGGACAGTAATGTACATGCAAGTGAACGCTCACAAACCATACAAGTTTCGCAGACTTACCAGTCGTTCCAGCAGGTGTAATCTTTCTCAACTGAGAGTCTGCAATGATCACGGGATCAGAAGCATCGCAGGTTTCATTTTACAAAATGTCACGCCACCACAAACTACGAACCATGATTAGTCAAACCTCTAAAATTGGAAATGAATCAATTTGGTGACACCTTCCAAGTTAAATCAAATTTTAAAACTAAGAAATCTTTATAGAATGGGTGGTTATATAGGTAGAAATACGAACAACGATAAAAAAAAGAGTCCTCGGCAACAAAGCATAGGGCACGCGCCTCTCCAACACACGTGTACGTAACTGCCTACTACCCGTAGTCCACACTAGCAACAGATGGAAAACTGTTGCTAACTTCCCTTGAATTGTTTTTCTAGGAATGTTGGCAAAGTTCTTACCTTTCAGAGAAGTTCTGTAGTCGTACAGCTGTTTTTATTCTGTTGAAAATCAGGGGCACCCAACGACAATTTTCGGAAAAATATCTGTTCGGAAGACGATTTGAGATCTAGAATTTTCGGAACATTTGTTGTAAAATTACTTACTTGCCTGCCTCTCCTAGGATTTTCGAACATCTAAAAAATGGTAAAATTGCCCATTTTCAACGGATTTTTACCCTAAAAAGGTCACCTAGAATTTTCGGGAGCCTTTTTTCTGGCTGAAATTTTCAAACAGGTAAGGTTTGATCCCTATAATTTTCGGATCACTGGACTTTCAGCTAGGAAATCCGAACAGATGAAAAATTTATAGGGGATAAAAATATGCCCACATTCACCGTTTAAATACTAAAACACGTTTAACAATGCCATGTTTAAGTGGTTTTGAACTATATTCTCGTTGGGTGCCCCTGGAAAATCACACAGTATAAGCCAGTCACCAAAGAGTTACAACTGTAGAAATAAACAGGTTGGCTCTAAACTCAAGTAACATATAAAACATTTGCTCTTGGTCAAAATTTAAAATGTTGCTGTGAACAAACAACATTGAAAATCAACAACGAAAATCAACATTAAAAATAAACATTGAAAAAATACAACATTGAAAATCAACATTGGAAATCGACATAAGAAAAATAAATTCAATGTTATTTCCACGGAGCCTGTCGTTATCATAGACCAGGATGCATTGCACGCATATTCAAGATATTTCAGGCATTAGAGGTGATTAGAAGCTCCTGACATATCAGGGTTGTTAGGATGGTAAGCTGGATGAGGTTCGATTTTCATTTGGACCATTTGCTTTTCTGTTCATTTTAAGGTGGCTGAACACAGTTTCTGATACCTCTGTTTCATTTACATTTTTCTCTAAAACCCTTGATCCTTTGGTCACCAAAAATGGCAGCAGGCAAGTTAACAACACAAATTTCAACTTTTTGATAATTAAGCTGACGTATGTACCGTTGCCATGGCAACATGATCAAATATAAACAGGTGTTTAAAATCGGTTTTGTTTATTTGCAGAAAATCTAGTCATTAGATTTTCTTTATAATTTGCATGCAACAAGCTTGTAACGATACTCGCAAGTTAGCGCTATTTTAATAATAATTTAACAAACAGATCTTTAATTATCCCTCTTTGAAGGTTCACTGGCATATCTTGCATTTCCTTTGTTAAAGTTCAATTTTTTTTCAATCCTCCAGTTACTTATTTCCTAAAGTATTTTCGTGCCAAATTTCGTAAAATTCTAATGAGTGGTTCTCGAGAAATAAGCGCCTCCGAGAAGTCAATTTTTCACTCAATCGCACTTTTTTCGACTTACTACGCATGCGCTGCATTTAACTGGGTTCTTTTAGCAACAAAGAAATAGCAGAGCTGAGTTCTTTGCATCGTTACCTTTCTAACATACCTTTGTAATAAAAGAGTAAAACCATCAATTCAATACATTGTGTTCATTTGTGAAGAAAAATATAGTACAGATAGCGCAGACCTTGAGCAAATAAAATGATCGCTCTATTTATGCCATGTTTGTTTTTATGCAATACTTGTGCGCGCGCTGAATCGCGTTAGCAAGAGCGCGCGCCAAAACTGTGTTCGGCCACCTTAATTATTGTTGGTATAATAATTTTATTATTTCTATAGTCTTTTAATCTCGATGTTTTATTAACTAGTGAGGTGAAATTTATAAAAGGCTTCTAGCACATCGATGTTGACTTTTAAACACTGAATGAGTAGTCTTGTTCTTGGGGAAAGTAAGACGCCAGATCAGAAGTGTTAGCAGATACCGTATTTCTGTGTAAGCTGATTTAATATTCTCATGACGGCGCTTTAGAGCGATAAAGCCAGTGCGAAAAAGGAAATATTTCTTATTTTTGATTTCTTATCGCTTGTTTGTTCACAGCAACATTTTAAATTTTGACCAAGAGCAAATGTTTTATATGTTACTTGAGTTTAGAGCCAACCTGTTTATTTCTACAGTTGTAACTCTTTGGTGACTGGCTTATACTGTGTGATTTTCCAGGGGCACCCAACGAGAATATAGTTCAAAACCACTTAAACATGGCATTGTTAAACGTGTTTTAGTATTTAAACGGTGAATGTGGGCATATTTTTATCCCCTATAAATTTTTCATCTGTTCGGATTTCCTAGCTGAAAGTCCAGTGATCCGAAAATTATAGGGATCAAACCTTACCTGTTTGAAAATTTCAGCCAGAAAAAAGGCTCCCGAAAATTCTAGGTGACCTTTTTAGGGTAAAAATCCGTTGAAAATGGGCAATTTTACCATTTTTTAGATGTTCGAAAATCCTAGGAGAGGCAGGCAAGTAAGTAATTTTACAACAAATGTTCCGAAAATTCTAGATCTCAAATCGTCTTCCGAACAGATATTTTTCCGAAAATTGTCGTTGGGTGCCCCTGATTTTCAACAGAATAAAAACAGCTGTACGACTACAGAACTTCTCTGAAAGGTAAGAACTTTGCCAACATTCCTAGAAAAACAATTCAAGGGAAGTTAGCAACAGTTTTCCATCTGTTGCTAGTGTGGACTACGGGTAGTAGGCAGTTACGTACACGTGTGTTGGAGAGGCGCGTGCCCTATGCTTTGTTGCCGAGGACTCTTTTTTTTATCGTTGTTCGTATTTCTACCTATATAACCACCCATTCTATAAAGATTTCTTAGTTTTAAAATTTGATTTAACTTGGAAGGTGTCACCAAATTGATTCATTTCCAATTTTAGAGGTTTGACTAATCATGGTTCGTAGTTTGTGGTGGCGTGACATTTTGTAAAATGAAACCTGCGATGCTTCTGATCCCGTGATCATTGCAGACTCTCAGTTGAGAAAGATTACACCTGCTGGAACGACTGGTAAGTCTGCGAAACTTGTATGGTTTGTGAGCGTTCACTTGCATGTACATTACTGTCCGCGTTCTATTCTAGAACAACCGATTCCCGCTCTGCCAGCGACACTATGTCGAGAGTTCTCAGCAGAAATAACATAGTACCTATGAAAACATCTTTCACTTTTCTTAAGGTCCTTTGCTACCGGAGCAACTTGATGTTCGGGATATTCCTGTTTCCAAGTGGAGAGACCTTACAATCAACTTAAGTTGTAAGTAGTATACGCTGTGTAAAACAGGGGTCTGATAGTAACTTTTGTATATAAGTGAATTTGTTTTGTTTACATATCACATGACGCTTTAGCATATATCGTTTCATAGATGCTCTGATTATTTTTAAATTAAACATAACAGCAAGTTAATGGGGTTTAAACAGATATTATCCATTGCCAAATCCAAAGACTAGTTAGTAAAAACGGTCTTAATTTGTTTGCTTGTCTTTTTGTTTTCGTATGCACAACATGCCTATCTCTCTTCTGTGGTCACTATGCTTGGTTTCAAAAATAAATGTTTGATTTTTTGTGTATCGTAGGTGGAGAGGAGTGGAAGGAGGTTGCTGAGAGACTGGGCCTCACACCGCGAGAGATTCGCTTCCTTGACAACCGTACTCTTAATCCATTTGACCCCGCTCTGGCTTTCATTGCAAAGCAGCGCAACATAACAGTGGCTGACCTGTACTATAGACTATAGGCTTGTTCAGTAATTAGATTTAAAATGTTCTTCAACTGGAGTTTTTCTGTAATGGTGAGAGTCCTTGTTAGCGGGAGTTGTTTCCACAAATTTCTTTGTAACGTCGACCGGGGATTTAGCCTCTTTCCGTAATAGCGGAGTTGTTTCCATACATCTCTTTGTAGTTTCCACCCGGAATTTAGTTTCTGTCCGTAATAGCGGGGTGTTCGCTAGGCGAGAGTTGACTGTAGTACGTAGATGACTTCAGCACGAATCGGTTCTTAGTTGGTTTTCAGTGTCACGACATTCAAAACAGATCACCCAAAATAAAAATTAAAACCGTCCAATAGATAAAGTCCAGAATCTGGAAAAAGAAAGAAGGCAAAATATACAAAGACTCTCGTCAAGATTTAGGTCACAGCAGTTTTTCTAAGCAAGATATGCGGATAAATTTTTTAGCTAAGTTTATAGAGATTTGGAACACGCCATACTGGTGCCCATCCGGATGGGCTCCAACATGGCGGCCGGAAACATCAGTCCCCGAGTTTTGATACAAAAGCGTGAATTTATCTCTCAAGGAACTCAAAAACATTAAAATAATACTTTTTTCTAAGACATGAATTTTTCAGATAGCCGAATTCCCCGAAATAGGTCAGCTTTTTAACCAAAATGACAGCTATCTTGATCGTCATGTAAATGCCATGTCGCGGATAAGCTTAGAAACTCAAGTGTAGTCTATCACAAAGCCAAGCACCCATTCGGAGGGAAAATTTGTATGAATAGCTGCTCTTATACATCATGAAGTTAAAATCTCAGGAGGATCAGTAGTTTTGTATCTCAAATTTTAGTGAGGTCATGTGATAACCCCGAAGAGCCAAACTGGTTAAGAAGTCTCAATATGCAAATTTGGAGATCAGAGCGATCCAATAGTTCTCGTTCAATATCGGTCCTTCCGTCGATCACAGCTATTCAAGCACACCAGGTAGTATTTCTTAATAAAAACAGTTCCTGTCAATACGTCCGGAAGTATTTCAGAAGAAACATGTATTTTATTGAAACAATTACTGTTCACTTTGTAGATCACATTTAGAGCAAATTAAATTAAAAAGCATGATGACTATTGTAGGTCTATTTTCACACTGTCTTTAAAGAAAAGCTTTCGACCGTGTGGACCACAGGTCCGTTGCTCCATAAGCTCGAGCATTCTGAAAATAGAGGAAAAAGCCTGGAATTTCGCACAACTCCATCTCAGAATGTCCTAGAGTTGTCCATGGATCCTTTTGCCACATATACAGTACCTGCGGCTGTCGTTTGGCTTTGGTAAAAACTGGGAGCGTCTTCAGAATAGTGCAGCACTTACAATACAAAACAGGGCCACAACCGATACATACTGGAAACGCCATTTACTTGAAGGTTGACTAACCCACACTAGGGACATAGGAAAGTGGCCTTTCTAGAGAAAAAGGCGTTATATGGGCCTTGGTTCGTGACGGTCAACATCCGTGACAGTCAAAATGTGACAACCATCACGGAAGCGTCACGGATCTGTCACGTGGCTATTATTATAGCTAGGCCGTCACGGAATTTGGTTTTTAAAGCGAATTTGGCCTTCATCCGTCACGGATTATCACTAGGCCGTCACGGATTTCAGCAAAAACTTAGGTTTTTAAAGAGAATATTGGTCTCCATCCTGTCTTTTGTTCATGCAAATAACTCTCTGTGGATTTGTCACGGATCCGTCACGTATATGTCACGGACAATACAGTCACGGGTTTTAAAGGGTTTTACCCATTTTGACCTTCACGGATGTTCGACCGTCACGAGTTTTACTAACCTCCCCGTCAGTGAACGTGTAAACGCCTCGGCAACTTTCTGGTCAAAATTATAGCAATTTTATCCAAAAGCAAAACTTACCTTCAGTTGCGTAAGTTTAACGACCTCCTCCAAGCTTACATGGCTTCTTCTCCGGTTGTCTTTTTGCCACAAGAGTTCCAACTTGCCATCAAGGGCGACACGTCTTCACACATCAACGGACAACATGGTTTGACGCGGGGTTCTACAATATGTCATGAATATGGATTAGAAACTCAAGCCAATCCCTGGTAAATACACCAAACAATTGACACGGATTTTCTTTGCACGACTTTTCACCAGCGAATAAAAGAACTGTTGGAAAGCTGAGAAAGAAAGCCTTGTGAAATACTACGACTTTTTCTACGACTTTTTCTTTATTTGTTGTTTTGTGTTTGAAAAAAAAAATGCGCGTGAAATACAAAACAGGGTGAAATGAACTGTGTTTTTTAATCATGGCGTATTTTGAAAACATTCCCTGTGGTTTTGCTCTGGGTCGCTGAAAAAATTTCAGTCAAAGAAAATAAAACAATCTGTTTGGAATAACTTTTGTTATAAATGTGACGAGGTTGTGTTATTAATTTGAACCTTAATGTAACTGGCCTAAAATATCCCATGGAAGAAAAATTAACACAGCTTGATTCCGGTTAGGTGGGATTGTAGTCACAAAACAGAATTTATTCCCAAATTAACTCCAACAATCGATATCAAGACAAATAGTCAGATTCACTTCCGCTTCTGAACTCATTCGATGACGATTCGCTAAAATAGAAAATATACAAGCAATAAGCTAAGTAGCTATAGAACTTTCAAAGGCTGAACTTTCTTTCCTTTCGACTAGAGAACTGACATTATGTAGGAGCTTGGGACTCTCAATGCAATTCACAACATCATCATCAAACATGGCGACTGCTTTTCCCCGCTGTGTTCCTCTCGGGTTGCTATGCCTCATGGGAGGCACAGGCCTCCCAACACTCCAGTGAGTAATCTCAAAAAAGATTGTCAAAAAATCGATAAAACGTAGCAACAG
>JAHPZR010041475.1:0-24784 GCA_019787425.1 Platygyra sinensis | reverse complement strand
TTAAACATCGTCGGAAAACTCCATCTATCTAGGCAACGTGGCCTAGTGGTTTAGGACGATACTGGGCTTGGGAAACACCGGGCAGAAGTGAGAGAGCCCGGCAGGGCTGGGGCGAATATAGGATTTTAGAGGACGGGGTTCGAGATACTGTAGGGTGGGGTGCAGGGGCGCAAGTCCAGGGGCATCCGCCCTCCGAAAGTTTTTGAAATAATTTAGGTCCTAGGACATAGGATTTCCGCCATTAAAACACAGTCAGCGTGCTATTGTGTCTATTTTGTTAACTTCAGGGGTTCACACCCCGAACCCCCCTCCCCTCCACCCCACTAGATCCGCCCCAGCCCGAGCATTTCAAACCCTTGGAGCCTATCTTGATGTATAGGGTACATAGCTACTAGTCTACAGAAGTAAATACAATTTCTTAACTTCATACCCGGGTTCATTGAGAGAATTGTCGTCTGTATGGGTGTACAATGTTGTCCAGTTCTTTCCATCCTTGCTTACTTGGAAAAGCCAGTTACGAAGAGCGGACCTATATGAAGATGATGGAAAGTCAGCAAAACAGATAGCTGTAAAATCGCGCAACCATTTGTTAACGCTTTTCTGGGAACATGACCTTCGCTGGCAGCAAGATTAAGCATCGTGTTTCTTCTTCTCCTGATGTGCAATGTCACCACTGTTTTTTTTCCCTTCATTTTCCGTTCACTGGTCTTTGAAAGCGGGAACGCTAAGCGAGTGAATTTTATTTTCATCCGAACTTTATATGGCATTGTATTATAGTTAAAGAAGACACAATATCCAGTCCCTTTGGGTTCATCTTCTGTAAGATGCCCAGAGTACACAGGCATGTTCATACAATGTAATACACCTGTTTTTTTAATCTGTTCGGCAATTTCTCGGCTCGTGCGAGTGCTTCATGGCAAGGTAACAAAGGCGAGCTAAGCGCGCTTTGAAACCCTGGCTTTTCTTAGAAAGGGTTTTATTCTTTCACTGAATAGTGTGGGGTAAAGAACTGTTGGGATGTCTAAAAGTAACTGACCTTCCATAGCCTCGAGCATGTCTGAGAGTGTAACAGGTTGGAATAAACCACACACCAAGATCAATAGCAAACCACGCATTTCTACAAAGGAAACAATCAAATCAAAAATGAGAAAATGGTTAAATCTATACGTTGAACACATGATTAACCAAATGCAGTAATATGTAAGTTTGACGCGCATTAAAACTTTCAGTCTATTTTGTTTATTTGTTTGTGTTTTGTTGCATGCATTCGTCTTTGTAATGTCAGGTCTAACCTTCCTGTCGCGTTTCAGAGGTTGTTCTGACAACCAGCTGAAAAACGCCATATGTATTGCAACGTAGTCGAATTAATCAATCTTTATTTGTACTCACACTTGACGGAATTTAAATGTGGGGTTAACTACGGCGTAAAAATGTTTAAAAATGTGGTATGAAACAAAATGCGAAGTTTCTACAACGTCAAGGAGAACTACGTTATTCGTTATACGAAAAACGTGATATCCGTTAAATCCGTTGAGTGTTATCTGTTATTCGTTATACGTTATTATCATATCCTGATCAATTAAAACGGTTGAAGCTACGTTCACGTACTTATCATCGTTGGTGTGGCAGTTCAGTGCTGCAGCGTCTCTGCTCAGAATGTCTTCTACCTTTCCGTATGGCAGTCCTCTGCCCTCTGAAGTACTAACTGACACAATTCCCACCGAGCCAGGGTTGACCCAGTCAGGGATAGTCTTGCCGTTTGTACCGAGCCAGTACAGGATGCCGTTCTCGTCAAAGTCCTGCATGTGAGTGAAGGTGAGCTTGTTGTCTCCTCTGAGAAGACGAACAAAGTGGTAGCTACTTCTCTCGTAGTCGTACCACTGCTTGGCAACCTGCGGAAAATGGCGAAATGAAATGAGCCCTTGCCACTTTGCTTACTCTCGTTTCTACTAAGCTACGGATAAAAGCCCTATGTATGTACGTCCATGCGTGGTGGGATGGAGGTATCGTATTAATTTAGTCGCTTGAGATTTAGAGAAGGGGTATTTTTATTCTAATACGGCATTTTTTCAGTTCTAGATTGCAATAAATGTATATCCAAGCCAATCCAAATAGACGCACTAGAGACACGTGAGACACGAGAGAGAGATGTGAGAGACACGTGAAACACACGAGGGAGACACGTGAGACACGTGCATGGCAGTAAGACTTAAACTTTGTATACTTCTAACCATAGTTAGTTATGTTCTAACGGTGTAATTGCAATACAAAGCTACCTCATACTGCACTGGTATTAGACAGATTAGTCGAGTAAAGTAATTAAAAGTGCGGGAAAACTTGTCCCTAAGTTTTCTTCTTTTGACCTCCGCAACGAAAGTTGTGATCTTATCCCGAGGTCGAATCCCACCGAGGTCCTCCAGTTATTTTTAAGACCTAACGTTCAGGGCTGGTTTGTTCGAAAACCGGTTAATGTTAACGCAGGATTAAAAGTTAACCGAAAGTACTGATTTTTCTTGTGTAAAAATGCTTTTCACTGCTTGTGTTTTTCTGTAGTTTCGAGATTATTCAAACTCACAACATTTTTTTTTCAAAGTCACAACTGAAGGACAAACAATATATACAGAAAACCTCACCGACAAGTTACAAAACTCAAATTAAAATTCTCACTATTCCTGGGTTAGCTTAATCCGTCTTTGAACAGCCGGGCCAGAAGATTCCCTGCAAGGTTTTTTTTTCAGCAGTTTAAATGACTTAGAGGCAATTCTCCAATTTCCAGCTGCGTATTGTTAACTGAGCTGTGTAACAACATTGAAAACTGCTACCGTCCAGCCTACATAACAAATAAACTCACCATTTTCAGCAGATATCGTTCTAAATCCCCAACTGTTGCCAGTGGCTCCATTTTCAAAGTTCGCCCAGTTCTATCAATCAGAGAACTCTCTCCTGGAGCTCGCTCTAACTGGAACCTCAGTCGCCTCGCTAACACCTGAAAAAAAAAATGGTTCAGAGCAGTGCAATTTTTGCCTTGTTTAAGCTTTAACACAGCCGGAAACCTTACAGTGCGACAACTTGAACCAGGCCACTTGCGACAAAATTAACTGATCAAGAAGCCGCCTTTTTTTCCCAAGTGTGAACCTATAAAATCGTGCCCACCAGGAGTTTTTTAATCATTATTTTTCCTTACAAATTTACTGTGCCGGTATTTCCTTTCTCAACAGGCGAAATTCTGATATAAGATGCAAAAATGCGTCTCATGCACATCACGTATGACACTAAACTATAATGTGACATTTGAAGTAGTTCACAGTCAATTGATAGCACACTGATCTATTCCTTGGTGACATTCACAAATGTTTCATGCCATACACCAGACACATACATGTACATAAATCATTAAATATTTGCATTTGATACGCACCTGAAGACCTGAGCCCGGGCATTCGTAAGTAAAAACAGGCAACTTCTCTGTTGACTCTAAAACAGCTACAAGCTTTTCAACAAGGATGGAGGCGGATGTAACCTCACCACTCCTGTAACAAAAAAAACAATACCTCAGCTAATGATAACCTTGATACATGTATTTTGTGTGGGTTGCTTGCATTTCCATGTTAATTTTCAATGTGTGTGATTGCAAAAAATGTCCAAACCCAGCCGAAAGATAGTAACTGGGAATTTCAAAGGATTAATTAAAGTTGAACTCAGAGAATTCACTGGGTGTACAGCAAACTAAAACGCACTATGTGTGTGGCTGAAGGGAAATTTTTTGGAGTGACAAGGAAGTCGGCTTGATGTTATCTTTGTATCTGGTTCTGTCAAACGTCTCGGCTTTTTTTACTGCTTGAAGTGGCTACAGCTAAGTTTTTCTTTTAACATACCAGTCACCTGAATTATTTTGGTTTAAAAGAAATACAAGTTTATAGGATAACTGCTGTAGGTCACATACTTTTCTTGGTTGAGCTGCTCCTCAGTTTCACCAAAAGCAGACTTGAAGACTTCAATTCTTTCAGCAATGCACTCTTCAGCTTGATTGCTGGTATTTTCATTTTCAGATATGGCTTTACCAGTCTGTGAGAAGGAGAAAAAGAGTGTGAGAGGGAAACTATAATTATAACTCAATAAATAAATCCATGATTTTGGAGGGCATGTGTAGGCAGAGTACGTCTCCTTTTAATATAAAAGGTCTTTAGTTGCCTTTGTAGTCGGCCAACGGTAAAACCTACAGTTTTTCTTTTATGAATTTACACAAAATTATCTTTAATTCTACATCCGCAATAGGTGCAAAAGCTACATACATGTATATTGCCTGCCTATGATGATGCTTGATAATGAATAGTTACAGTACATAGTATCCGAGGCTAGAAATGCAAATTTGAGCTATACCTATAGAAATAATTCTAATCATAAATTAATATTTCTCACATCTTACAGTTTCTTCTTGCAGGTCAACGAATACAAAAATCAACTAAAAAGGCTTTTACAAGGTCCATGACAGAAATAATGTACATTGCATCAAAGGAAGATCAATTCATCAACTGAATCCATCATGAAGAGGCTGGGCTGTCTGTGCTTACATTGCTGGGTCACCAATGCTGATGTTATTGAAAGCACTAAGTGAAGTAAATCAATCTGACTCATACTTTTATTTTCTCTAATGCACTGTACCTGATGTAGGCAGCGTAAAAGAGCTGTGACCAGTCCAGTAGATTGTAGTTCATATGAGGAAACTGTAGCATCATCTTGTAGCACTTGAAGTAAGCCTTTCAATGCACCAAACATTTCTTCCTTCCAAGATTCTTTACTTTCTCCCTATCATTACAAAAACGATGTACCATTACAAAAAGTTGGCAAATAAACCTCTCTTTACCATACCCTATGTTATTTTATAAAGCAAACACGATACAATGCTTAATTTTACTCTTTTTTAAGAAATAACACCACACTTTTTAAATAAAAAACATGTTTCGACAGAAACCTCTGTCATCCTCAGTTAAATCACAAAGTACAGAGTTGAATAACTATGTAGTGTGAGCCAAAATGCTGATTAACTATACTAACAAAAGGAAGCATGACGATGTAATCTATTACAAAGAAAGTTTTAAATTAACATGGTAAAGTTGACGATTTAGTGTCGGCTTTTCCCATTGAATATGGATGGTTTTCTTTTATCTTAAGTTGGAAGGTGGTGGAAGGGTGATCTAGGATGCTAGAAAACGCATTTACTCGCTATGACTGTAATCCCCCGGCTTTCGTCTCTGACACTATTCGTACCTTTTACTTTAAATTACCTTACAGTGGTCCCTTTTCTATTATCACGCAGAAAAAGATTTGCCACTTTGCCGAACATTATTGTAACAACATTGATATAAAGTTAGTTTTCTCTTCTTTTAAAATCAGTAACATGTTCAATGCAAAGGATCCTATCCCTTGTGCGGGTGTGGTATACAAGTTTTTGTGTGCAGGCTGTAGTGCCTGCTATGTCGGTGATACTACCTGACATTTTTCCACATGTGTATGTGAGCACATTTACAGTGATAGGACCTTGCACATTTTTAAACATTTGCAAAATTCTGAACATTGCTGCACTTTATGCTCTAATATGCTCTTATAAGTGATGGAGAAGTCAAAGAACCTGTGTTCAGTGGCATAGTAGGCAACAATAATTGCTTACAGTGTAATTGTTGCCCATCAAGCAACATTTAGATTTAGCCATTGCCACCTGACTATAAATCAACCAGTGAGAGTGGCCATTAGATTCAACTATGCTTCAGCTATATAACAATAAGAACTTATTACATCTGACAACAGAGTCAAATACTCAGCATACCTTGGTAAGATTTTCCTGAGATAAACAAGCTGAATGCAGCTGTGAGACAATTTCCTGCAACTTGGCCACAACTTCTCGAGGTGTGGCCTGCGCGGCTAGAAGATACTTCTCCTGAATCTCACTGGCCAAGTTCCTGATCTTCAGCTTCTGTGCCTCAACCTTTGACACAAACCGCTTTCCTCTCTTTCCCATCCACCCAGCCGCAAACTCAGGTCCCAAAGATGTCTCGGCATTAAACGTGTGTTTTGTCCCTCTGTTTGATTCAAAGACAAAGCCAGCTAGGTCTTCACGAAGAATGGTCGCTTGCTGTCCATCAGCATTGTGCACAGATACTTCTTTGTCTTTGGTGCAGGTAAGAGACCAGTTACCTACAGAGAGTCGAGTGGATCCTGGAGATGACAGCAGGGGTTGGCTTGGGGTTCCAAGCTTCACCTGGCCACGAGCCCTTTGGAGCTTTTCAAGGAATTCTCCTCTGCTCTCTAGAAAGGAAAGAAACACCAAATACTGTCAGTTAAGAATGCAAACCTGTGCATACCATGTATGTTGTAACTGTCAGCTACTGTAATGTCATCGTAGGATCAAGGTACAGTGTTTATCTGGTGTATACAGGCTTTGAGACTTACAACACATGACATTATTGTTAAGTGTAAGTGGGAAGCAAGGTGGGTGAACTATTTTTTTCATTAGTCACAAAAATCAAGCCTAGAGGTGGGCATTTCACTAACCATTAGATAAAAGGGTGCTACCACTACCATCACATTAAGAACAACGTCGATTAAAAACTCGAATCGCATGATAATCTACAGTCTCCCTGACAGTCTTTCACTGTCTGGGCTTTCCCAAAATTGAACATGCAAGGTAACGCTAATCTCAAAAACAGAAATATGAAATAAACTGCACTCATATTTTTCAGACAAAACAGAATTTCATCCCTCCAAATGGATATTTTTTTGAGAGAAGGGCAAAGAAATGTACATTGTACCAAGATATTCAATGCAAATGCAAAGCCGCCCATTGTTCTGCTCATTAAAATTATTTTCTGTAATTCATGTTCCCGTTGCCATTGTGGTTTGCTTTAACTCTTTAACGTCAGAGTCCTGATAGTATGTATTTCAGATTTATAGGTTCCAACATTTTCTTACTGGTACTTCCTTCCTAAAATTCAACTTACTGTAGTCTTTCTGTTGTGATTTCTTGAATGTAAGTGAAAGGTTCAAGAAGAGAAAAGTACAGAGAAGTCAAATTCAGAGCCACTTGGTGTATGAAATCATCACAATGAGTGATTCCCTTACCAGATGAGTCGGATCCACCTTCAGGACTACCACTTGAGTACATGGTGGCAAGTTTCCCATCCAAAATGAACCTAAACCAACCATTACTACCATTAGAAAGCTCCAGAGCACATGACTCATTCCACAGATAGAGGCAGTCCCTGCTCCGTACAATGCACCAGTCATGCCAGTGATATGGCTTGCCTTGCTCTACATCGCCTGCATCCTCTTGGACAGTGTCTTCATCCTAAAATTACAGACCAGTTAATAACATATTCACTACACATTACTTTACAGTTTGCCCTTGTACCGAGTAAATTCTCACATGCTGATTCTAATCTTACAGACTAGCTTGAACTGGTGAGCAGAACTGGGCAAAATTTAACTTGTTTTCTGTACAGACAACAGGGATGATGGAGACCATTTATGAGCGGTAGGGCTAAAATCTGGCCAAGATAAACAAGCATCAGGGAACACTTTTCCACTGTCTTATTACTTTTGAGTGGTAAAATTCTACATGTATCTTATCCATGTCATCTGGAGCCCTTAAAAAACAAACCAAGCAGAATCCAATTTAAATTGTTAATTTCCTCTGTTTTCAACAAATTTCCTTACTTAATTCTGGACGTTGCTTTTACCGTATCTGGCACGATTTTCATTATCATTGTCAAACAAAATTTCACTTCCAGGTTTGTAACCTAATACATGTAACACAAAAGACCATGTTTCAACACATTTCCAAAACACCAAAAAGAGAGTTGAAAATACGACATGTAGCAGAGTACTTGAATTTTTTTTTTACGAACTTGGAGGTGTTTTTATCGTCTTTTGTTTAGATCATCTTTCATAAAAATTTATGCTTATTAAGATCAGATATCCAAACACTGCCATGAACAGTAATGTGTCATACCTTTTTCTCAGTCTCCTCTTCATTTCCTTTCACCTCTGGTTCTTCTTGTACAGCTTCCACCTCCTGCAGTGGCCCTGCAAGGTCTGCCACATGACTAATGACACCCAGACGAGCCAAGTGACTGATGTATGTCTCCTGGCACTTCTCTAACAAGTCCTCTATGACCTGCAGAGCGGTCAAATGGCCATCATCGTCATCCTACAAGGAAAACAAATTGACAAATTATTGTACACATCCAGTAAGGTCAGGGATTTCAAAATAAGCAGGTGCCCGATGCAAGTCCCCAGCTACTTCATGCATCTGTGCCAGGTTCCTGTTTTTGTAAGTACTGTAAGTTTATTAATACATACAAAAGTACCAGAATGCACCTTAACAAGCACAGATTTTTTTTATGATTTTCCAGGGCTAACATCCTATCTCCCTAGTGCACGAGAGGGTAACCCACTTCGGGATATTCTCTGCATGGCCCCCCACTACTGCGACCTAGTTGTGCTCCGTCTACTTTCCAATTTCCTCATGTTACTTTATTTCAGTTTGAAAACCCTTAAGGTCCACTACACAAGATAGTTAAATATCTTGTATGACTCACGCTCTGCAAGGGCAAGAAAATGCTGCAAAACATTTAGTATTTTTTAGTGGCAATTTACATTCTCACCTCATGATCCAAGACCACTGATAGAACCTCAACTATGACTGAAGCAAATGTCGAATTCTGCGACAGCTCGTCCAGCTGAGCTTGAGAGGCATAGTGGATCATCTTACGCATCAACGCCAGGGTCGCCTTCCTAATGCTCGGCATCATTGTCTCTTTATAATTCTTGGCAAACAGTGGCAGGAGGTTCTTGAGGTAAACAGGAGCCATTTCTGGGTCCCCCTTGACATCCTCTGGTTCTTCTTTCTTTTCCTCAGCACTGGTGGAGTCTTGAGTGGCAGCTGGCTGTGCTGGTGTAGAAGATGAAGCAGAACTGTTTCCGACGGGCACCATCCATTCACCTTAGATCAAAAACAGCATGTTAGTGATGTTACTGACTGGCTGAATATAATCATAAAGCTAAACAGAATTATACCTGGTGACTGTAGAATATGTACAACTTCCCTGTGACCTTCATCACTTCGCTCTCTGGCTTTGTCCATGGGTGTTTTGCCATCTTCATCTCTTAAATCTGGGTTAGCACCATGCCGAAGCAAAGTCTGAAAACAATCACAACAAAGTTACATAATTGCACTTCTGGTCAGAACTTGTGTTAATGAAAAGCTTCTATGTAACTCTTACAATCAACAATAATAATAATAATCATGGCAAATTGACGTGAAGTACAAGTCATGTATTTTAAATCATTTTTGAAAAGAACTGTTAGTACAGACTTTAATTGGAGGTTCCCCAAAAAACTAAGATAACCAAACCCTAGTCAACAGTACTTGAGAAGAAACTAAGTGCAGTACTAGGCTTCACAAATGTTATTCCAAATGCTCTGATCATAGAATGGTCCAGTCATCCCTGTTGGTGAATGTTCACTGCATACTTCTGTCAAACTTACTTTTGCCACAGCTGGTCTTCCAAAGCAAGCCGCATAGTGTAGAGATGAAGACCTTTGACCTCTGTTGACATCTGCCCCTCGCTCACAAAGATACTCTACCTACAAGATAACACAATGACAAAATGTCACCCACAAAAATGACTTGTTGCAACTTAGGTTAGTGTTGACTGCTTGGAAGTATCTTGCAAATTGCATGCAGATATCAAGTGGCCTACCATTTCTAAGGTTCCAAATGCAGATGCCCAGTTCAGCAAAGTCTGCCCAACATCATCCATAAAATTGACCTCAAATCCACCTGCAAGTTATTTGATTTTGTGTCAAATTGCTTAGTAATGGTAGCACAAGGACGCTCTGTATAAAATTTGTTCTTGGGACCTTTTAACCAAATTTAATCAAATTTAATTTCCCTTGCTCCAGGGTTAGGGTTAGGGTTAGAGGGTTCAATACAGGATCCTGGCAGGGTATGGTAGGGTTAGGAACTGAAGGTTTTATTTAAGAACCCCCGCCCCCCACCCCCCAAATAATAAAAAGTAAAAGAAAAAGGAAAAAAGGGGTTAACACTTTTAACCTAAGTTAAAACAAATTAATCAAGTTTGAAATCATTCTGACCTAAAGAACAAAATAATTGCCCTACAACACATACATTACAATACCCCAGCAGATGCAACCATTTCAGTTTAAAAATCTCACCATTCTCAATAGCATCTATCACAGCATCAGTATCCTTGCTTCTAATGCAGTCAATAAGCTGACGATGCGATCTCTCATTGGAACTGTCAAACCTTCGAAGACCAGAAATTCCCCCCTTGGGGATACTGACACAGGACTTGGGCAAGGCTCGTCGTCCTTCAAACAAAAGAACCAAAAGCAGATCCACCAGCCTCATGGTGTCCAGAACACATCTCTCATCACCTTGGAGGGCCTTTTGGATTGCATCAGGCAGGCCAGCTCTTAATAAATCCTGTCAGTTAACATACATGTAGTAACCATTAAGTAAAGAAGAAAAGAGAAAGACGTACCTCCATACTGACCACAAGAACAGTGGAAATGAAATGAATACATGAACAGTCTAAATCTACACTTAGTTATGTCATTAAAAATCATGAGATCATCATCATCTTGTCCTTTTCCCTGAGGGAAATAGGGCCTTAAATACCGACTACGCCAGCTGCAAAAATCAGAATAAATGTAATACAATGGGAAATTAAAAAATCTGAATAAATACAGAATATTAATAATACTATTAACTGACTTTGATTGAAACTATCTACAGACATTGTATTCACAATACCTTCAAGAAGAGAGTTCCATTCATTAAAATAATGTTTGTGGGAAGAAAGAAAACTTGAAAATATCTTTCTTTGCTCTGTGAACTACAAACTTAAAAGCGTGGCTCCCATGAGTTCTTCTTCAATCAGTTGGTTTTAGGTGGGCTTTTACTGAAAAATCTGTCAGACTGTTGGGGATACAGTCAAACTTCACTAATAATAATCTTTATTTACCGTCACTAATCATGAGTTTAACTGCAAGTTACTGTTACATCATAACATGTTACATGTAAGCATCACAAGGACAATCTCATGATCCATGTACATATTGACCCTCCAATGTAATGAGAATCCCACAACAGCAATTTGTAACAAAAACTGGAACAAATGTTTGTCACTAATCAGGAGTTTAATTGCAAGTTACTGTTACATGAAGTACATCATAACATGCTACATGTATATGGATGTATCACGAGGACAATCTCATGATCCATATGAACAGACACTGATATATAATGAGAATCCCACAACAACAATTTGTAACAAACAACTGTTATAAATAATTATTTGTAACTAATCATGAGTTTGATCACAAGTTACATCATATATGCTATGTATCACAAGGAAAATCTCGTGATCCATGTACATATTGACCCTCCAATACAACAATAATCCCACAACAACAGTTCCTAACAAAAACTGCTATATGTACAAGTCAGACAGCTAGCATGTTTACGTACATGAGTAACACTGGGTGATCCTCTGCATAGTGTTGATAAGAGACTAACGATGGTAGACACTGATGTACTGTTGCTCTTAGAGTCTGGCGTGGCTCCACTGCTTCCTGTTTTCTCACCAGCAGAAGCTGCGGCACTTGCTAACCTCTCCAGCAGCTCACTGCTAAGTCCATGTTCAGCCAAAGGGGCAGGATCAACACCACGGCGGGTAAAGCGGTCAGCAAGGGATGCAAAGCATCGAAGAGCACCATCAGATACCTGTAAACACAGGGAAGAGCACAACTCCTGTTAAACTTGTATTTTTATACATGGTGTTGATTTTGGAAGACTCAACTGTTGTGGCAAAAAATATAACAACTGCATCTTGTATGATTGAAGGTACATTTTGCCAAACATACATGAACTGTACCAAAACCAGGAATACTACAGAATAAGAAACCTTCAGGAATTTTTTGTGGAGACTATTTGTGCCACACAACACAATGGGTATTGAGAGAGCAAGTTTTTCCTTGTCAGAAATTGAGTACATGTAAGCTCCAAAGACATGAATGTCACTGGCCAAAACACAGATTTTTTTTTCAAAAAAGAGGAAAATTTCAGAAATTTAACTATGACGTAACAAGCATGTAAGTATGAACATTCTAATACATGAAGATACTCTGTACCTACATGTATTTTATAAGGTAAGGTAGACAGTACTGTGAGGTACATGTATGTACTGTACCTGTGGAGCACGCTGGGTACAGCTGAACTGTCTTTATTTACTTACAGAGATCTCCAGAACACCAACACTACGTTCAGTTCTTTGTTACCCTCACTAAATAGGCTTGACTGCAATATAACTCAAGTGGGGTCCAAATTTGGACACCTAATTTTGCGTAGAAGATTTCGTAGAGTGTTTTTTTTTCTATGTCTATACGCCGACACCACACCATTTTCATTTTTTTTTTAGTCTAGCCTTTGAGTGCACGTTATGACCTTTTTGTAATTCTGCCTTGTTTTATAACCCCTTATATGAATGTACATTACCATGGTAACCTAGTTTTTTTCTTCTCAAGTACTCCACATTATCAAAAATTCAACATCCAAACATATCCTGAATTATATTCACCTTTTTTCTTATTTTTCTTTCATCTGTTAAATGCCCACTTCCTATTTGTAACGTTGTAGTTACACTTTGACCGCTATTTTCATCACTTCCTTTCAGTATGCATAGATTTTTTTAATAATTAGTAGAGTTTATTTTCTTTTTTCTTAAGTTATTCACCTCTATGCCTCTATGCCTCTAAACCTGTACACCTCAATGCCTCTTCACCTCTACACCTCTATGCCTCTAGGTGTAGAGGCGTAGAGGTGTGAGACGCAGAATCGTAGAGGCCTAGAAGAGTAGAGGCCTAGAAGTGTAGAGGCGTAGAGGTGTAGAAGCGTAGAGGCGTAGAGGTGAAGAGGTGAAGAGGTGTAGAGGCGTAGAGGTGTAGAAGTTTACCCCTATATCCACATAACAATGATTACATAGCTGTACAAATCTACCGTTCTATGGCTCTATTTGTGACTGTTAGCATTTCAAATCAGGCTAATATAAAGACAGGTAATAAATATGAGGTGTAGAGCTGTAGAAAGCTACAGAAAATTCTACGGACATTTCAGTGTCCAAATTTGGGCCAGGTATAATATAACTTGTAATCAAATAGATGTTATAAGCCTCTAGCACTTACATATGGGTCTTCGTGCTTTAGCAATGTTGACAGTGATTTCACACAAGTTTCCAGGTTGGTGTCCTGTGGTTCCATCCTTCCACACAATCGGGTTACAACATTCATGGCAGAATGAAGTGTGTCCTTGTGCACAGCACTCCCAAACTCACGGATGAACGTTAGTGAACACTGAAGGCCACCTGCCTCAAACACAGCGCCTGCCTCACGAGTGCATATCAGTTCCAGAACCTGAAATCAAACATTTCCTCTTGTTAGTTCCTCTAGTTGAATGTATGAAAAGTGGAACCCTGTTAACGTGGTCACTAATAGGTCATGAAAACTTGGCCGTATTAATAGAATGGCAGTATTAACTGGGTAGCCTATTAACTGGGTGGCTGTATTAACTGGGTAACCATATTAACTGGGTGGCCGTATCACTTGGGTGGCCGTATCACTTGGGTGGCCGTATCACTTGGGTGGCCGTATTAACTGGGTGGCCGTATTAACTGGGTGGCCGTATTAACTGGGTGGCCGTATTAACTGGGTAGCCGTATTAACTGGGTGGCCATATTAACTGGGTGGCCGTATTAACTGGGTAGGTATTAAGGGGTAGGGTCACATTTCATGAATGGTTTAGATTCATTGATGTGTTAACTGCTATATCATTATTGCTGTACTTCTAAACAACTGTTCTTTACTAAGAAAAATTGCAACTGCATTACATTCACTTAGAAAATCACACAAGAAAAACTATGGATTATCACTGACACATTAATAATTTAAACTACAAGGACAAACTCATCTGATAAGATTTTATACTATGGCTCCAATATTGCTAGTATATAAAGATACATGTACACACAACTTACTTTAAGTTAGAATGTTAATTACATTGTTTGCAAAACATGCATTGAAACTTTAGACATTTTTCACTATTAATAATTCATATTTACATTTTTCTGCATGTTTATGTATATCATAAAAAATTTAACAAAGCCTTTACCCTCTAAAACTAAAAGGTAACTGTTGCTGGGTGCCTTTCAAACTTACTTTGACACATTGTTCTCCCAGGTCTTTACTAGTCCTTGATGACAAATCAACCACTACTAGTCGACTGCAAAGGGCCTTGATGGCTCCCTCCACAGCAACAATTCGTCTAGTGCACTCCGCTGACACATCAAGATAATATGTAATGGCTCTTGCGGTAACTTCAAGTACATTTTCAGGAGCACACTCATCCAAGAAGATCCGGCACAAGGCAGGAAGAAATGTCCGTGGAGGGCAACTGTAGTAAGAGAAAAGTTGGAGGTTTTAATGATGAGAAATCATTCTCTATCCTTTGAAGTACATTCAAGTAAAATGATGCAGGGCTTCATGGGAACAAGGCATTAGTCCCAGTCAGCCTATATATTTAAGAAATAGAAAACATGTACTATGTTTCTATAGAGTTCTAGAAACACGAGCAGATGTTTGGGAGAATAAGAAATGCTATGGGAACACGAGCCACAGGCGAGTGTTTCAACAGCTTTTTCAAATTCTCCCAAACTTTCACGAGTGTTTCTGTAAGTCGATGGAAACATGGAGAACATGTTTTCTATTACATTTTCTTTTAGAAAACGCCGTGATGAAAAGAAGGAAAACAACTTATTAACTTTGATTATCAAAATGTAAATTCTCTTTGCTTGCGCTATCATTACACCAACAGCCAGCGTTTTCTTCAAGTTTTTAAGTAGCCGGGGTTTTGTGAAAAGTAGACAGTTGTGGGACCTGATAAACATCATCTCCTTGACATATCTTGACCTGTGAAGCAATGAAAGTAGCTGGCAAAATGTGGCAGAGAAGCCGGTGAACTTTCGCCAGCTACCGGCTCTTATACACAACCCTGAACAGCTCGTGCTAGTTCTGTGTCTCCATCAAGTTATAGAAACACGATTTTCAACCAATTCAGCATGTGTATTTTCTTAGGACTATTTTCTGAATGTAAATAATGCTTTTTCCCAAACAATCAACATGAAACAGTCACTCTTTTTCAGACAAATGTACAGTGTACATAATAAATGTGATACTCAATTTCAAGTTCTTCTCAGAAATAATTATTGCAATTTTTGTTCACAAAGCGTGGCCAGCATAAAACAATGTGGTCCTCATTTTTGATGAATTACACGTAGTTATAGATTTTATTATTAATTTTTGTCGACTTACTATTTACTCATTTGTCTTTCTTCATGATAGCTAATTATATAGTTTGCTTATCATATAAAATAATTAGGAAATGCCAATTATTTTGTGGTGCATAAATTAAGTAGCTAGCTAGCTGCTGACCTGCATCACTACTGCCAGATTAGTTCTCTAGTCGGAATCATTACAATTAAAGTATTTAGAAAACAGCCCTATGAAAATGCGCACACTCATTGGTTAAAAATCATGTTTCTATAACTTGATAGAAGCACAGAACCAGCACGAGCTGTTGACGTGATGATGGCATGAGCAAAGAGAATTTACATTTTGATGATTAAAGTAGTACGCTGTTTCCTTTTTTGTTACGTTATTTTCTAAAAGAACTAGAAAAAATGTTTTCCATGTTTCTATTTCTTAAATAATTTATTTTCCCAAAAAAGTGAATTTTACATTTAGCGCTTTTTATCCTTGTCTCAGGAGTAAGATGGGTTGATATGCCCCATGGTGTGACGACGAATAATGATGATGCTGATAAAGAAATAAGAAGCTGGTGGCTCTTGGAAGTAAACATATTACATTTTCGCATTACGAGTGTTAAAAAAAATCGAATGAAAATATTGCAAGGAATTAAACAACATAATTCAAAATCGCAGTGTAACAATATAAGCAAAATTCCTCTAAATTTTGATGTGTGCAGTTATTTAAAAATGATTAATATTACCTTGTGCATAAAAATGAAATTGTAGAAAAAAAACATTATTCCTTCTACTTTTTTATTGAAAACATAAATAACATATACGCAGTTCTTAAGAAGAATCACTTAACATAGTTTCAATAAAATGTCATTAACAAAAAAAACAAATTCTCGGTTCTTAATAACGTCAGTGACTTTAGATCATCACTTCTTTTGACACAAAAAGCCATTGCACTGCACGACTTTCACCGTCACAAAAAAGAAAATATTTAGCATATTAAGTTCAACATAAAAGAATTCTGGAGAGAACATAGCTATATGCTTTGCTATTCAAGTTATTCGCATAAAAGTAAAGCGAACAAATCTGGGACAATCAGAATTAGGTCTTATTGGACACGACACATGCATGTGATTGTCTGACAAGTTTAGAGATTTTTCATATTGAATTTTTCATATTAAAACGCTTTTCCCAACGACTGATTAGTGAACGACAACGTTAGCAGCAATAAATGACTGGGAATCAAATAACAAATCGATTCAACGTCTTACTAACCTTTCGAAACACCGGTCTATATTGTCCGACATCAGCAGCAACATACACAACTGCTCCAAAGCGATGAGTTGCATATCTCTTTCGTCCCCTTGCCCCATACTCAGCCATTCTAACAGAGTATCGGGATCGACGTCCACCATTTTACCCGAGAATGGTCGTCAATTTGAGTTAGCAAAAAAACGACTTTAATTTTCCACAAATGAAGATCTGGATCTATAGAGGCAACGAAGGACTAAACCAGACTAAAGTCCACGACGTGTGGATTTCACACTTGCGTGAGAAAAACAGTGCAACTTTCGTCTCGGTTTCACAGACGTCCCTGCTTAACCACCGTACGTAATCCAGAGTTATTATCGTTATCTTTGTGGATAAAGGTACAAAAAGACTCCCAGATTATCTCCGATAGTTCGTGTCACGGAAATACTCTCTTTCACAGGGAGTCTCTGGCCTCGTGTTTCCTGCCTTACACCAGCCGGTGTTTCGTCTCAATTAGTTATCATTAGGCGTACTACATCCTACCATTGAGTCATCCAACGTTCCAAGGGACACCATTTCTGTTTCGGAAACACTTGAAACCGAAAATAGCGCTGTAAAACAGCCCACACAACCACTGAACCTGTTTTTCTTTCGTTTCTTATCAATGTAAATGTTGTCAGAAACTTTACCCAAACATAGCCTCTTTCGGAAGTTGGATGAACGCGTAGAGATTGGTACTTACTCGATCCATGCCTCCACCGATAAATACAGCGATCGAGTTTTGCTTTTTGCACCGCTTAGAGTGTTTGTGGGACTGTGTTTTGCCGTTTATGTAAGCGTTCAAATGGAACCGATTTTCGAATGCAGAACACCTCCAACATCTCCAGAGCTTAGCCGTCTTGTAACAAAGCGCCGATGTCCATTCGGAGAGTCCCCACAACCGCAAAAGCTTCTAGCAACTGAAAATGTCATGACGCGGGCCGCGGCGTGCAGTGATGGAATTTATGCAGTTGATCACAGTTCTAGTGGTAAGTTGTTTTTTTTCTAAATTATTTACAAACAAGTGAATGAAAGTTAACAGGTATGCTACTAAGGATGTAAATTTTTACGCTGTTAACTGTGAATGGTGCAGTGGATGCGAATCAGCTTTTGAAAAACAAAGCCCTCAAGATCTGCATGAAAGCTTGAAGCTACACTGTACACCGTATAGGGGCGAGGCCATTCCATTTTTTATCCACACCCCCTCCCCCCTTTTGAGGACCTTGGAAATCTGAGGTGGAGAGGGGGGAAGTCTTCTAAAGGCTGGTTTTCACTAGTGACAGAGTCAGAGTCGTAGTTGGAGCAGATATAAGATAAGTTCAATTGTACATGTAGTATAATGGACAAATAAAAAAAAGAGAGAGCTTATTACCTAGTGAAAATCGAAAATCGGAGATGTAAGCAGAGAGATAAACTCTATGGAATCAGAGTCGGAAAAATCAGGATGTTTCCATTTCTTTGATTCCGTTTGCGACTCCATCGCTTATGATCCAGTGAAAACTAGGTTGTCGGAGTCGGAAGCAGAAGCAGAAGAACCAACCAATTGCAAGGCGCGGAACCAAGCATTGTATTCGTATCGCTTAATGCTTCTGATTACGACTCTGACTGAAAAACCAGGCCGTTTCTGGGGGGTCAACTGTTTCAGCACCTTTGATCTTTTAATAAATTCTGAACAGGGAAGTGTGTCAGCACTTTGACCTTCCTTTTTGGGTGTTAAAGAGTTTACTTTTCTGAGAGGGTAAATTTGAAAGCTCCTCAATAAGGGGGAGATGTGTTATCAATGGAATAGCCCATTCTGAACCACCTCTCCCCCTTAGCAGCTGTGGCCTTCACACAAGAAAAAGACATGATCTAAAGTCACTGACGTTATTAAGAACCGAGAATTTGTTTTTTTTTGTTAATGACATTTTATTGAAACTATGTTAAGTGATTCTTCTTAAGAACTGCGTATATGTTATTTATGTTTTCAATAAAAAAGTAGAAGGAATAATGTTTTTTTTCTACAATTTCATTTTTATGCACAAGGTAATATTAATCATTTTTAAATAACTGCAGACATCAAAATTTAGAGGAATTTTGCTTATATTGTTACACTGCGATTTTGAATTATGTTGTTTAATTCCTTGCAATATTTTCATTCGATTTTTTTTAACACTCGTAATGCGAAAATGTAATATGTTTACTTCCAAGAGCCACCAGCTTCTTATTTCTTTATCAGCATCATCATTATTCGTCGTCACACCATGGGGCATATCAACCCATCTTACTCCTGAGACAAGGATAAAAAGCGCTAAATGTAAAATTCACTTTTTTGGGAAAATAAATTATTTAAGAAATAGAAACATGGAAAACATTTTTTCTAGTTCTTTTAGAAAATAACGTAACAAAAAAGGAAACAGCGTACTACTTTAATCATCAAAATGTAAATTCTCTTTGCTCATGCCATCATCACGTCAACAGCTCGTGCTGGTTCTGTGCTTCTATCAAGTTATAGAAACATGATTTTTAACCAATGAGTGTGCGCATTTTCATAGGGCTGTTTTCTAAATACTTTAATTGTAATGATTCCGACTAGAGAACTAATCTGGCAGTAGTGATGCAGGTCAGCAGCTAGCTAGCTACTTAATTTATGCACCACAAAATAATTGGCATTTCCTAATTATTTTATATGATAAGCAAACTATATAATTAGCTATCATGAAGAAAGACAAATGAGTAAATAGTAAGTCGACAAAAATTAATAATAAAATCTATAACTACGTGTAATTCATCAAAAATGAGGACCACATTGTTTTATGCTGGCCACGCTTTGTGAACAAAAATTGCAATAATTATTTCTGAGAAGAACTTGAAATTGAGTATCACATTTATTATGTACACTGTACATTTGTCTGAAAAAGAGTGACTGTTTCATGTTGATTGTTTGGGAAAAAGCATTATTTACATTCAGAAAATAGTCCTAAGAAAATACACATGCTGAATTGGTTGAAAATCGTGTTTCTATAACTTGATGGAGACACAGAACTAGCACGAGCTGTTCAGGGTTGTGTATAAGAGCCGGTAGCTGGCGAAAGTTCACCGGCTTCTCTGCCACATTTTGCCAGCTACTTTCATTGCTTCACAGGTCAAGATATGTCAAGGAGATGATGTTTATCAGGTCCCACAACTGTCTACTTTTCACAAAACCCCGGCTACTTAAAAACTTGAAGAAAACGCTGGCTGTTGGTGTAATGATAGCGCAAGCAAAGAGAATTTACATTTTGATAATCAAAGTTAATAAGTTGTTTTCCTTCTTTTCATCACGGCGTTTTCTAAAAGAAAATGTAATAGAAAACATGTTCTCCATGTTTCCATCGACTTACAGAAACACTCGTGAAAGTTTGGGAGAATTTGAAAAAGCTGTTGAAACACTCGCCTGTGGCTCGTGTTCCCATAGCATTTCTTATTCTCCCAAACATCTGCTCGTGTTTCTAGAACTCAATAGAAACATAGTACATGTTTTCTATTTCTTAAATATATAGGCTGACTGGGACTAATGCCTTGTTCCCATGAAGCCCTGCATCATTTTACTTGAATGTACTTCAAAGGATAGAGAATGATTTCTCATCATTAAAACCTCCAACTTTTCTCTTACTACAGTTGCCCTCCACGGACATTTCTTCCTGCCTTGTGCCGGATCTTCTTGGATGAGTGTGCTCCTGAAAATGTACTTGAAGTTACCGCAAGAGCCATTACATATTATCTTGATGTGTCAGCGGAGTGCACTAGACGAATTGTTGCTGTGGAGGGAGCCATCAAGGCCCTTTGCAGTCGACTAGTAGTGGTTGATTTGTCATCAAGGACTAGTAAAGACCTGGGAGAACAATGTGTCAAAGTAAGTTTGAAAGGCACCCAGCAACAGTTACCTTTTAGTTTTAGAGGGTAAAGGCTTTGTTAAATTTTTTATGATATACATAAACATGCAGAAAAATGTAAATATGAATTATTAATAGTGAAAAATGTCTAAAGTTTCAATGCATGTTTTGCAAACAATGTAATTAACATTCTAACTTAAAGTAAGTTGTGTGTACATGTATCTTTATATACTAGCAATATTGGAGCCATAGTATAAAATCTTATCAGATGAGTTTGTCCTTGTAGTTTAAATTATTAATGTGTCAGTGATAATCCATAGTTTTTCTTGTGTGATTTTCTAAGTGAATGTAATGCAGTTGCAATTTTTCTTAGTAAAGAACAGTTGTTTAGAAGTACAGCAATAATGATATAGCAGTTAACACATCAATGAATCTAAACCATTCATGAAATGTGACCCTACCCCTTAATACCTACCCAGTTAATACGGCCACCCAGTTAATATGGCCACCCAGTTAATACGGCTACCCAGTTAATACGGCCACCCAGTTAATACGGCCACCCAGTTAATACGGCCACCCAGTTAATACGGCCACCCAAGTGATACGGCCACCCAAGTGATACGGCCACCCAAGTGATACGGCCACCCAGTTAATATGGTTACCCAGTTAATACAGCCACCCAGTTAATAGGCTACCCAGTTAATACTGCCATTCTATTAATACGGCCAAGTTTTCATGACCTATTAGTGACCACGTTAACAGGGTTCCACTTTTCATACATTCAACTAGAGGAACTAACAAGAGGAAATGTTTGATTTCAGGTTCTGGAACTGATATGCACTCGTGAGGCAGGCGCTGTGTTTGAGGCAGGTGGCCTTCAGTGTTCACTAACGTTCATCCGTGAGTTTGGGAGTGCTGTGCACAAGGACACACTTCATTCTGCCATGAATGTTGTAACCCGATTGTGTGGAAGGATGGAACCACAGGACACCAACCTGGAAACTTGTGTGAAATCACTGTCAACATTGCTAAAGCACGAAGACCCATATGTAAGTGCTAGAGGCTTATAACATCTATTTGATTACAAGTTATATTAATTATACCTGGCCCAAATTTGGACACTGAAATGTCCGTAGAATTTTCTGTAGCTTTCTACAGCTCTACACCTCATATTTATTACCTGTCTTTATATTAGCCTGATTTGAAATGCTAACAGTCACAAATAGAGCCATAGAACGGTAGATTTGTACAGCTATGTAATCATTGTTATGTGGATATAGGGGTAAACTTCTACACCTCTACGCCTCTACACCTCTTCACCTCTTCACTTCTACGCCTCTACGCCTCTACACCTCTACGCCTCTACACCTCTACGCCTCTACACTTCTAGGCCTCTACGCCTCTACAACTCTTCACCTCTTCACTTCTACTCCTCTACACCTCTACACCTCTTCACCTCTTCACTTCTACTCCTCTACACCTCTACACCTCTTCACTTCTACGCCTCTACGCCTCTACACCTCTACGCCTCTACACTTCTAGGCCTCTACGATTCTGCGTCTCACACCTCTACACCTAGAGGCATAGAGGTGTAGAGGTGAAGAGGCATTGAGGTGTACAGGTGTAGAGGCATAGAGGCATAGAGGTGAATAACTTAAGAAAAAAGAAAATAAACTCTACTAATTATTAAAAAAATCAATGCATACTGAAAGGAAGTGATGAAAATAGCAGTCAAAGTGTAACTACAACGTTACAAATAGGAAGTGGGCATTTAACAGATGAAAGAAAAATAAGAAAAAAGGTGAATATAATTCAGGATATGTTTGGATGTTGAATTTTTGATAATGTGGAGTACTTGAGAAGAAAAAAACTAGGTTACCATGGTAATGTACGTACATATAAGGGGTTATAAAACAAGGCAGAATTACAAAAAGGTCATAACGTGCACTCAAAGGCTAGACTAAAAAAAAAATGAAAATGGTGTGGTGTCGGCGTATAGACATAGAAAAAAAAAAACACTCTACGAAATCTTCTACGCAAAATTAGGTGTCCAAATTTGGACCCCACTTGAGTTATATTGCAGTCAAGCCTATTTAGTGAGGGTAACAAAGAACTGAACGTAGTGTCGGTGTTCTGGAGATCTCTGTAAGTAAATAAAGACAGTTCAGCTGTACCCAGCATGCTCCACAGGTACAGTACATACATGTACCTCACAGTACTGTCTACCTTACCTTATAAAATACATGTAGGTACAGAGTATCTTCATGTATTAGAATGTTCATACTTACATGCTTGTTACATCATAGTTAAATTTCTGAAATTTTCCTCTTTTTTTGAAAAAAAAATCTGTTTTTGGCCAGTGACATTCATGTCTTTGGAGCTTACATGTACTCAATTTCTGACAAGGAAAAACTTGCTCTCTCAATACCCATTGTGTTGTGTGGCACAAATAGTCTCCACAAAAAATGCCTGAAGGTTTCTTATTCTGTAGTATTCCTGGGTTTGGTACAGTTCATGTATGTTTGGCAAAATGTACCTTCAATCATACAAGATGCAGTTGTTATATTTTTTGCCACAACAGTTGAGTCTTCCAAAATCAACACCATGTATAAAAATACAAGTTTAACAGAAGTTGTGCTCTTCCCTGTGTTTACAGGTATCTGATGGTGCTCTTCGATGCTTTGCATCCCTTGCTGACCGCTTTACCCGCCGTGGTGTTGATCCTGCCCCTTTGGCTGAACATGGACTTAGCAGTGAGCTGCTGGAGAGGTTAGCAAGTGCCGCAGCTTCTGCTGGTGAGAAAACAGGAAGCAGTGGAGCCACGCCAGACTCTAAGAGCAACAGTACATCAGTGTCTACCATCGTTAGTCTCTTATCAACACTATGTAGAGGATCACCCAGTGTTACTCATGTATGTAAACATGCTAGCTATCTGACTTGTACATATAGCAGTTTTTGTTAGGAATTGTTGTTGTGGGATTATTGTTGTATTGGAGGGTCAATATGTACATGGATCATGAGATTTTCCTTGAGATACATAGCATATATGATGTAACTTGTGATCAAACTCATGATTAGTTACAAATAATAATTATTGATAACAGTTGTTTGTTACAAATTGTTGTTGTGGGATTCTCATTATATATATTGCAGGGTCAATGTGTTCTGTTCATATGGATCATGCGATTGTCCTCGTGATACATCCATATTCATGTAGCATGTTATGATGTACTACATGTAACAGTAACTTGCATACATACATATACATACATACATTTATTTTTGTTTTCATATTAAAAAATTACAAATTGAACATGCCCGCGGATAGCATATGCTAGTCTAGGCGGGTCATGTTAACAAAAATTATTAATAAACAACTAGGTATAACTAAATACAAGAGGATTAAGGAGACTAAAATTGACAACAGTAACTAAGGACCAATAATAAACTAACGGAATTACAAATGGTAATTAACAACAGTTACGACGAGAGACTAGAGATACACGAAAATGATATTGTTGAATATTAAAGATACATACTAAGAGGAGAATAAATTCAGCTTTACTTTTTGAATAATAACTGGTAGATCAATGTAACAGTCTTCTGAAGCTTGCAATTAAACTCCTGATTAGTGACAAACATTTGTTCCAGTTTTTGTTACAAATTGCTGTTGTGGGATTCTCATTACATTGGAGGGTCAATATGTACATGGATCATGAGATTGTCCTTGTGATGCTTACATGTAACATGTTATGATGTAACAGTAACTTGCAGTTAAACTCATGATTAGTGACGGTAAATAAAGATTATTATTAGTGAAGTTTGACTGTATCCCCAACAGTCTGACAGATTTTTCAGTAAAAGAGCCCACCTAAAACCAACTGATTGAAGAAGAACTCATGGGAGCCACACTTTTAAGTTTGTAGTTCACAGAGCAAAGAAAGATATTTTCAAGTTTTCTTTCTTCCCACAAACATTATTTTAATGAATGGAACTCTCTTCTTGAAGGTATTGTGAATACAATGTCTGTAGATAGTTTCAATCAAAGTCAGTTAATAGTATTAGTAATATTCTGTATTTATTCAGATTTTTTAATTTCCCATTGTATTACATTTATTCTGATTTTTGCAGCTGGCGTAGTCGGTATTTAAGGCCCTATTTCCCTCAGGGAAAAGGACAAGATGATGATGATCTCATGATTTTTAATGACATAACTAAGTGTAGATTTAGACTGTTCATGTATTCATT
>JAHPZR010041471.1:0-22553 GCA_019787425.1 Platygyra sinensis | reverse complement strand
TGGAAGTGTTAGAGCCCATATAGGGTAAACTGAGTTTCAAGTTAATTTTTTTAAATACTTTCTAAGGGAAGGAGAATTATCACATAATAGAAATATAGAAAGGACTTTTTTAAGTTTCTGAGTTGTTTAATTATGTAATTCAACATAATAGAAACAAGCATGACGCTGCATGACAGTGTTAATGTTAGCTTCACACGAGTTATGAATGTGGACAGTCTATACACAACATCTTACGGTACAAAAGACTGCTCAAAGATGACTAGATGATTCACAGCAATTCACTATTGAAAGAGAAAAGGGATTTGAAATGTTAACAGTCAAACATGTGTGCTGTTATAGTGCAACTCAAACTTTTGTGGAGAAATGTGCCAAAAGCTGGACTTGTTTCCTTTGCAGGTCCTGGAAGCCAGTTTGTCATCAAAGTGATGGCTTGGGATGGTAAAAAGTTAGGTCTCCCTGGAGCAGTTCTTGCTGAAACTGACATAGGTATACACAGTTGCATAACTTGAATTGTAAATGAATTCACAGTCTACCATTTGCATTATGTCATATTCATCACAAGATGTCTCCATGAGGGAACACAGTAAATCCGAGGACATCTGATATGTGGCCACTAAAAATCATAAACAGCATTTTTTTTTTCACATGTTCAAATTCTTGCCTTGTGCTTTTTCAGAAGAGTTATTTGAATCAACTTGTGAATGGAATTGAAGCTAGAGCTCATCAGTACATTATTATAACCTTTTTTTAACTGCGCAGCCATGGGTCGAGCATGGTTTTTACGCTGCACCGGGTTTATTTTTTTTGTTTTGTTGACCAGATGCAGACCTCAGCTCAGCCTAGTTGTGGTGGGGACTTTGAATCATGCAACCTGTAATGTTTATTCGCCAGAAGCTGTTGAAAGATTTATTTAGTACTGTTATACACCCACAATGTTATGGATATTGTTTTCTTTATGTTGTTTAAAATGTATTTTCCTTTGGTTTCATCGAAGCGTTGGATTCGAAGGGAATATTAAATATGCTAAAAAAGGAACTATGCCAGCCATGGAATGCACTGATGTTGTGGCTGTCACTTTCACCACATTGCAAATGAGATTGCTTAGTTTGCAAGTTTTTTCTCCTGAAGTGACTGTCATAAATTTACTTGCGAAGTGAGTTTATTGAAGTGAGTTAAGAGATTTGAAAGAAAATTAAATATTTGTTGAGGTAAACAAGAGCTTGCCAGAACTTGCAACATTTGTGGAATGCTAAGGGAAAAAAGCAACCGTTCTGAACTTAGCTGTGGACAATGTAAACGTTGGATTGTTTGACTCGTGTGACTTCTTGTTTACTTTTCTTATCATTCCTGCGCATTTCCATTAAAGACCACTATGTCTTTACAGAGAGCAATGTTCCAACAATACAGTTTATGTTGATCAAGTGATGTGGTGTCTACAGTAACAATGAATCATCAAAGACTGCTTTGGAATGTGCACTGCATTTTGTAGTGCTTCCAGTTAAATTTTAAAAGCATGGTTATAAGATCTAACAGATCTTGTTTTATTCCAGTGAGAAACTCCAAACAAAATAAATCACACATGAGAGCAAAACAAAGGAAAAAAAGAACAGATACAGAAACACGCACATGTATGTGTCGTTGGAATTTCTCTATTGCCCAAAAGTCAGGCATTCGGAGGATAGCATCTGCATTTGTCCCATTCTTAACACATTGTGTTTCTCTATTTGTATTTTTTTATTTGCAGATCCAGCTGCTCCCCCTCCCCCACTTGATCACTTCAGACTACCACCATCAGCACCAATTCATTTGGTATGCAGTGTTGATAGCCCAACTTCAATCCTCTTAACATGGCAAAGACTAATGTCTTCTGAACGGGTAGCTTATTACACAGTGAAATATTACCCAAGAGGTGTGTTAAGTCCTGTACCTGTGGTGAGAAAAGTTTACTCTGAGAGCATCATTATGTCTGGGCTCACTCCTGGAAAAGAGTATGCAATCTCTGTTCAATCTCATCATGAAGCTGTAGCAATTGGCCTTCCTGATGTCAGTACAACCCAAAAGTACTGTACAATACCTCTTACAGGTATGATAATTAACTGGCTTTATGTGCAATAGTCTGACATCAGTTTTGTTATTGGTTGGTGGGTGAGAGTGGGATGGGATATTAAGGCTTATGTACTAGCTGCTGTTCAGAAAGAACCCAAGTAATGTGATAGCAGCTTTGTAACACTCACTACCTTTTACTTAATTCTTATTTCAGAACCAAGTTCTCCACCAAGAAATGTTAAATTTGAATACAAGACTCTCACTTCTGTAGACATCAAGTGGGAGCCACCTGTTGAGTCAAATGGAGAAGTCACTAGCTATGAAATTTATTACACATACAACAGCTCCTACCCAGATTCCAAATGGATGGTAGAGACCTACCCCTTGGGACTATTTAGCAGTTATGCAAAGGAGTTAACTGCAACATTAATACGGATCAAAGAAGACTCAACATTTTACCTCAAGATTCGTGCAAAGAACAAACAAGGTTATGGGCCTTTTTGCAAAACTGTCATAGTTCAACCACCTTCTATATCACCCAGAGAAGCTCCAAATGTCACATACACCATCATTTCTTCAAGTATGGTGCAGCTCTCATGGTTGTGTCCAAGAGTCTTTGATGCATTTATTACAAGTTTCACTGTGCTCTTCGCTAATGACAAAAACCTCCCTGAGGATAAGTGGAAGGTACAGACAGTTGTCATTGCTTCTTCAGATAGGTTTCCAGACCTAGTGACAACGACGATGACTGCGAAGCAAATCAACACATACTATGTTAAAGTTCGTGCGGAGTATGATGACAAAATTCCAGGGAAGTGGTCGAAGATATTACAGATATCTGCAGACAAACCAGGTAAATAAAGATACATGTATCTAGGAAGTACCACAGAGTTATTATAATTTGTTACTGAATGAATTACTCCTTCTACCCATTCTAATGCTCATTTTAGGCAATTCTTTGCCTTAACAAATTTTGAGATATTGTTCCGTTACTGAGGAAATCTTTGTTTCAGATCAAAGAACTGCTGAAATTGAGCACCATTTTAGGTTAAAATGAGTTAATTTTTACCCTTGGTCTGAAGTGTTAACTGGTTGATTTTTTGTATTACACAATAATTCAATAGTGTAAGACACTGAAAGTAATTATTGTTATTTGCTGAGAAAGTTACCAGGGGTTTCAACAAAGTTTGAAGTAGGCAGCCAGTTTGAGAAGAGTAGGCGATGGTATTGACAAGGGACCGCAAGGCCCCTTTTGCTAGGGGGGTCTGTGGGCATGCCCCCCAGAAAAATTTAAAATCTGAAAGCTCTGAAACACTATTTCCAGTGTTCTGGGCATCAAATTGTGTATAAATATAAGTATGATTTCTTAGCGCAATGAGGCGTGATCTTGATCTCGAAATTAAGGTAAAAAGTACATCCAAGCCCATCAAAATAAATTTTAATTTTGTTTGAAAGGATCGTTCTTTAATTACTTCAATTTAGTCAGAAAGTAGCCGACTTCTCTGATCGAAGAAGCTGACCTCTTTGTTGGACGTCGTTGCTAATTGAAACCCCTGGTTACAGATCAGAGTGCAATTTACCAACCATACTGAACAAAAATCCTACTCCCTGTCACCACATGGCTTCAAGTTTGGTCCGAGACTTAACTCCTCCATGCTTCATAAATAGCCAACTGGTAAACCTCCCTCCACTTTAGGCTCTTACTATATTATATTTAAGATGCTATTTATTTACAAGGCTAAAAAGTTGAAAATGTGAAAAAAAAACAGAACGTGTTTGACCAGCAAGCCATATTTTGATCTATATGATATACTATCTGTTTCATAAATTGTACAATTGGCCCCAAAAGCTTCTAGGGATAAACACAAACAGGTTTAATATTTAAGTTGCTTTACCCTTTTTCAAGAACCAAAGCAATGCATTTTATTCTTTGCAAGTAGGAAACAAGCATGTTCAGTTGGTTGTCATGATAGTAAAAATGATTGACATGCAAATTATGAAAATGCAGACATTTTCAACCTTAAAGAAACAAGTTAAAACTATTGTTAGTAACTGAAAGTACTTTTCGCAGTAACAAATGATAACTCATCACTGGAAGATCCTACACAAGAGCCTGGAATATCACAATTCAAGGATAACCCAGAATTTAATGTAAAGCTTGGGATCATCATTGGATGTGCAATCAGTGCCTTCTGTATTGTGGTACTTCTTCTATTCATTGTGTGGAGAAATCCTTGCAGGTTGGTACAGAGCTCCCTATAGTTTAAAGGATATTACATCCTTGTTTTGTTTTCCTGAGACCCCATCTAACTCTTAAGTTCTACATCAACTTGTGAAAGCTCTTTTGAATTTTATTTGGTCAGGAGAATTTATTAAGGCATCTCCCCTTGACCAGTCCCTAATTGGTACTTATTCGTTCTCTCTCCAACCCTCCCCTTCCCCCTCTCCCCCTTTTCTCCCCCTCTCCCCCCTCTCCCCTCTTCTCCTCTCCCCCCTCTCACCTCCCCTCTCCCCTCCCCTCTCCCCTCCACCTTTTCTGTCCCCCTCTCCCCTCCCTTTCTCTTCTCCCCTCTCCCCTATCCCCTATCCCCTCTCCCCTCTCCCCTCTCCCCTCTCCCCTCTCCCCTCTCCCCTCTCCCCTCCCTTTCTCTTCTCCCCTCTCCCTCTCCCCTCCCTTTCTCTTCTCCCCTCTCCCCTCTCCCCTCCCTTTCTCTTCTCCCCTCTCCCCTCTCCCCTCTCCCCTCCCCCTTCCCCTTCCCCTTCCCCTCCCTTCCCATTACAAAAAAAAGGTAGTCACATATATATGGCATTTGAAAATCACTTGGTTTGTATCGTGTGCTTTGTCTGTTGAATGCAATACTAGAAAATATTCTCTGGACTTGAATGAATGGTGCTATCACAGTATGTCCTGCTTTCATTGAGAGCAACTGAGTTCTGAACTTGTCCATTCAATTTCTGACCAAAGTTTTCAAATTCACAGGCCAATGGCAAAAACAAAAATTGCTAGAGGCTTTGATTTATTGGGTTAGTCATACTGAGAAAGGTGCCATTACCATAAAATAGGTTGACAAACTGGTTGGTAAATATTTCATGAGCATCATTTGGATCCTACTTAAGCATATCTGGTGTAACGTGGGGAACGTTTTGCAGATCAATTAAGGTGCTTGGTAATTAAAACCAGTACTTATATATTCCATGTGTTTTAACTTTGTTTAGAAAAGTACCTTTAAAACAGAGCAGAGAGAAAACAACTGTAAATGGACTTCCACCTCTGAATGGGTTTCTGCCACATCATCAGCAGATAGCTGTCTCTGCAAGGCAAGATAATAGCGCATCAACTGAAGAAACATCAGCCAGTTCAGGGATGTGTCAGTGTAGATGTACGTGTGGAGGTGAGTGCATTTCAACATCCAGTTGCAATCTGGTGGTTCTTTGTGCAGATAGAGTTTTAATTTATTTGCTTAAAGGAACTGTTCTTTAGATGATTTTTAGTTCTTTCTGTGGTGGTTCTCTAGTTTTTCTGAAGTATATGTATAACTGTTTTGGGATCTTGTAGCTTGTTTAAGCTTTATTTTAACTTATCTTATTGAAAAAAGTAGATTAGTACTGAAACCAGTAATTTTTTCGTGGTTTAATTACTTGCTGTGCATAGACTGATTTAGAAATGACAATCATCAGTCATGCAACTTTCATTAGAGCACGGGCTGATTGCATTATGCAAAAAGTGGATTCAAGTTTCAGGCTTGAACATTTTCAAAATCTTGCAACAGTGCAATTTAGTGCTCGCCGCCAATGTGTTGGACACTAATCACCCTTTAGTGAGTGGAATTTTCAAATTAAAAGCTACTTTCACTTTCCATTTTGGCAAGACATCCTCTTGAGAAAAACCAAAGAGTTCTATTTGGCATACTTGCTCCTTTAAATCTGGTGCTGAAACTTCATGCTTTGTAAATACACAAATACAGCTTCCTGTCAGTATGTGATAGCTAGTGTAACTGTAATGTGTGTGCTTCTATGGGGTGGATTTAAAGCCCCCTTCAGAACTTTTGATTGCATAACAAACAGACATTCTGTCATGTGCTCTAAAATGTTGAAGTCAAATTTATTACTTGATCCTACCGGTGTAAATTTGCTGTAATAGAACTGTTCTTGTGATGTTTTTCTGTTCTCTCAGGTGGCTCTTGCCAAAATATATTTTTCTGTTTTTTTATGATACCCTCTGATTACCATCAAATACTGTAAAGTGAACAGAATTCTGAATGATAGGTGTGCACAATAGTCATGCAGTGCATTTATTTTGGAGAGCTAGGGATAAAGAATGCATTTTAACACATTAATATTATTTTTGTGTTTTCTTTCTCAGCTGGTAGATGGCCACTTGGTCCAACAATGGTAAGCTACATTTTTTATATTAACAGCCTATTTTGGACATTTGTACATTACAAGAAAATCTGCATGAACAGTGTGAACTTACATTTTTTGAAGTCTGTATTTTGGGGCAGTTTAGGCTAAGTAGGTTCTTAATTTCTATGAAGGAAATGTACAGTGTAGTTGTTGATTATGAGAAAAATTAAATTAACTTGGGTGTGGTCCTTGAATATACAGTACTTATTCACAGAGCTGTATAATGTATTTTCTTGTAATAAAAATTTGGAACCTCAAAGTCACAGTCCTTGGTTAAAGTGCTTTATCATACATGTAAATTATTCAACTGTAACCCACATACAAGGACCTGCTTAGTGTTACTTGGCTAAACAAGTTCTTGCATTTTTGGATATCAAAAGTGCTAGTTTTTGCCAACATGGTCTTAAACCACTAGGTCCTTACTCATGGGTATTTATTGTTATTGATTAATTTTGATTGTCTGAAAAATATGAAAAATAACAGCCGATATATCACAACTGCATGTCTAAACGGCTGTTCTTTTAGTAAGCATCCGGAATGCGATTATATAATGTTTTAAAACTGAACCTTTAATCTGTGCATACAATATTAACAATGAAAGGATGAACAGAACTGGTTTGAGTTGCCGTCTAAGCAGGGTAAAATTGTAAGGGATTATAGAGGTTAGGACTAAAAATGTGGCTGTTTGCCTTATTTACTGGGTAGCCGCAATAACAGGGTTTTTAAAGAAAATACATGAGTATTTTGCCAAGGCAAAAAAAAGTGGCCATAATATTGAGGTGACCATGTGTAAGGCAGGGCTTTACTATTAGCTAGTACCAAGTGTTTGATAAGACATATACTTATAACCTGCAGGGCTCGAAATAAAAAAAACTGTTAGGTCGCCTTTTGGCGACTAACTGGAGAAATACAGTCGCCAGATGCAAATTTTCAGTCGCCAGTTTGTATAATCAAAATAATGTTCAGGTTCCGCTTGTTGAAAGTGTTTTGATATCGTCTGGCATGAGCTTGGGACACATACATACAATAAGTATTTTTTGACTTACTTATCCATTTCTTTTTAATAACGTAACACTTTTCATTTAGCGCGGCAGCGCCCAACTTGCATGTTTTGCCGAAAACAGAGATTTGCCTGGATTTTAGCATCAAAAATGCTGGCTTCGTTTTCGCGGTAGAAATGAAATGAACGACTCAGTTTTCGCGTACAATTTCTACAGTTTTAAAAAATATATCAGTTGTTCGAGTTAAGCTTTGGTACAGAGAAACTAAAAAATGCTCGCAGAAACTTTCTAAACTTACGAAATAAGCACAGCGTTTTCGTTCCCAATGTAGGCTCGATTTCTGCCACTCTTTCATGTCTGGTCTACCCTCGTGGGAGGAGCGCGGGCTCCTTTCCCGAACAGCGGCTGGTAATCGAGCCTATTCCCAGCGGGACTCAACGCGGCTATTTTTATCCTGGAAAGAAATTTGATCGGGGCAGATTTCGATCACGTGCTAGGCAACCACTTCTGAGCCATGAGCGCACGTCACGCAATCAACAAAACAACGCTATAAATTGTAAATTTTCGCCAAGCTTCATCTAAACACTTGATTACCTTGAGTCTAAAGCTTACCTTTCCTTCTCAAAATTGCTATCGTTCAGCGGTCTTTTGGCAAAATTCTGTGGTTCCTGCTGCTCCTGTGTGGTTCCAAGGAGAGAAACTCTGATGGCGTCGCAGAAAATAATGCGAACAGGAGTCCGTAACGTTTAGAGGGAACGTGGCTTCTTTATTGCGATTTGGCCCATTCTTTTACGACGAACGCAAAGCAGGACGATGTGTTATTTTAACTTTAATGCTTTATTGTACTTCTAAATCATGCAAAACAGGTCGCCAAACTGGCGACTAAACAAAAATTTTAGTCGCCAAGGAGAAAAAGTTAGTCGCATTGGCGACCATATTGGTCGCAATTTCGAGCCCTGAAAATGTTTGTGTTGGGCATAAATACATGTACATGCAGAAACACATGCAAGCCAGATGTTCACTATGCACAAGTGGCTGAATGGGCATGTGTGAGAGTAAAAAGAGGGCACTGGGAACAAATCACACATTTTGTGAGAATTTCAAGAATTTTATACTGTCAGTGTTAATATGTACCCAAACATTTGTTTTCACGGGCTTATAAATGACGGGCTTATAAATGACAAAATTAATATTTTTTCAATCTTTTTCAATAAAAAATCAAGGACTTTCATGGATCAAAACCAATTTCAAGTACTTTCAAGGCCTTGAAATCAAACTCCTGGAGTTCAAGGATTTTTCACCGGTTTTCAAGATGCGTACCAACCCTGTTCTGCCATATTTAGAAGGCTGCCTATTTTGCAATCACTACAACTAGCATATCAATACTAATACTTATAAATAAGAATATTTAAAGAAATGCATTAACCAAACTGACAAAGAATTCAATTTTGAACTTACATGAATCCCAGCAAAGGGATTACACGTGTATTGACTTACCCTTCTGGATGATTAGGATTGTAGATGTACAGGGCCTGATGACAGGAAAGAAGAAATTTATAGTTAAAACGTACACTTGCTATCTTGCTAGTGTAAGAGTCAAAACTTACAACTTTATCAGTTAAAAAAGAGGTGGTGCAAGGTTCTGGTAATCCAAATCACGTATAACAGCTGTCATCAAGAGTTCTGTTTATCGATGGATTTAGAGGATTTTGAATTAGGTGAAATATTTTTATTATCATCGTTATCAAAAACAACGACAACAAAGAGACTCAGTGGCACAAATGTTATAAAGGTATCCTCTGACTAAAGCTATTTCATATTAAGAAAAAAAAATTAAAATATAACAATATCTAACTTATAATTAGTAATAATTATAAATATTATTTATACATTGAACTCTCTAACTCCTTTCTGATTGGCCGAAAGCGTACAGTGAATTTTTGACATCAGCGCCCGTGACGTGATAACTGCAGATTATACAGTTATCATGTCAAGGACACTCAAGGTCACGGGTTATCATGTCATGTATGACCGCAAAACATGATTTCCAGTGGGTATGTCAAGTTTGCGTGCTTTGTGTTGCTTCCTTTCAGTGAAGAAGCAAAAACATGACTTTCATTTTGTTTTTCGTTCAATGTATGATAAAACAATTATTAGATTCGGTTTTTGTGATATCCAGAATAATCAACTGAAGGTCTCGGTAAAGGTTATCAGCCTCAGCCTTTGGCTTCGGCTGATAACCCTTACCGTGACCTTGATTATTCTGGATATCACAAAAACCTCATCCAATAATAATTGTTTACCTTTCCTGTTGCATCAACCAAATATAATGTGAAGGAGTCTGCATGACATGCTAAAAATGAAAAAGCAGACAGAAAGTAAAATTACACAACAAAAATGAAATGACCGCAAAACATGATCTTCATCATGATTTTCATACATGTACATACTGTACATGTATACACAGTAAATTACTGGTATGTAAATATTGTAATTATGTACATGTATTATGCAAGGTAATTACCCCTCTACATAATAAATCTATTTTCTATGGCATGGCTTAACAAATTAAACCGGCCTCTTAACCCATTGACCCCTGTACCGCCTGTACTTGTTTTCAGATTGATTTTAACATGCCATGTTCTTCCTTTTATATTCCATTGTTTTCTCAAATGTTATCCATTATAGTACAAGAAAGGAAATCCAGTTGTATTTGGTTTGGTTTTGTCTTCAAAAGTCAATATTAATTAACTCATTTTTGCATATTCTTTTTTCTTGGCTTCTGTGGGACAATTTGTCACGCTGTAAAGAAATAATTTCTTGTTTTCTTATCAGTTTACACATCAGGTTGAGGTCTTTTTTTGATATATTTTTCAATAATTTGGCCCTTGATTTATTTAACTTTTAAAATAAACAATGAATTGAAACCTGATCTTGTGTCTGTTTTTACTGTGCATATGGTTTATTTTTGTGCTTTTGCCCTCTCTGAAATGTTCCAAAAAAAAGCCAAGAAATTAAGGGTGGGACGCAGGCAATTTCATTCAGGTGTCAATGGGTTAAGATCTAAATCAATTGACGGTCATATTGAGTGGTATTCATTTGAGTGTTGAATATTAATTAACTGCTTTTGCATCAACTAAGCCACCTGATTGGCCTAAAAACTTGAACCACATTTTCATCCCATCAGAAGTACAACCAAAAACCAAATATAACTCACTCTCACCAGTTTTCCCATGTTTTGTGTCTGGTACTATTGTACAAGTAATTACATTGTTTATTGGTTGGTCAAGCACTATATTGTGCGTTGTTTGTGATTGGCTCTTCCCGGAGTGATTGCTTTCATTGGTTTTGGTTTTATGACACTCAGTTTAAAACGTGTGATAAGCTTAAGGCTGATGTTAAAAATACTGGTCAGGATAAGGCAAACAATCACATAAATCCAGCAAAATATCTTCACCTGATGCAATACAGTTAGCTAACTCCATTAACACCTTCTGCTTGTTGGGAGATTGATGAATGTCATTAGTCAGCTCCTCCAGCATTTTTTTCTTGTCACTGTGTACACAAAACTGTCAATAGAATTGTAGGAAAATCAATATACCAGTATCAGTAAAAGTTCAGGGAAATGCAACATCCTGCAGGGCTCGAAAAATATTTGAATTCCAGTTTGCCCTTTGGGCAAGTAACTCTCAAATATTACATGTACTTGCCCAGGGCACTTTCCCACTTGCCCAAGTTTCAATTCATGAACTAAAAATGGAAGTTATTCATTGGTGTGTTTGAATGCTATAACCTGTCTGACTTGCTTGTAATCTTCTCAGTTAGTTTTGATCAGTTTTATTTGCTGATTCCTGTATTACGTGCCGAGTATCTTAACCCATTCACCAACAAGGGGTCTCCCTTTGACGAGTAAAATCATCTGGCGTTAGATAGAGTAAAATCGTCTGGCGTTAGACAGAGTAAAATCGTCTGGCGTTAGACAGAGTAAAATCTATCAAGTCGCCCTTGGTGGTGAAAGGGTTAAAAGAGATGGTTTTTTAACCCTTTCACCACCAAGGCGTCTCCCTTTGACAAGTAAAATCGTCTGGTGTTAGACAGAGTAAAATTCTCTGGCGTTAGACAGAGTAAAATCTATTAAGTCGCCCTTGGTGGTGAAAGGGTTAAAAAATTCTTGATCCTATGTTTTCAATCCATGGAGGCAGGTTATGTGTAGCTCCTTGCAGGTTTAACAGCATCTCAAGTGCCTAACTTAAAAAAAATCATTTTGAGGGGAAGTGCATAAAATTATAAACAAGTAGAATAAAAAACACATTGAATTTACTTTCCCCTCTTGTTCTGAAACAGGTACCATGCTGATTTTGTAAAGCAGGCAAGCACATTTATTTTTCTTTTAGATAGTTGATAAATACACTGTAGGTTCAGTATAGTGAAAACGTCTGCATAAAATTTGAATGAAAAACTATTTTTTTTCATCAAATTTTTTGAAGAAAAACTATTTTTTTTCATCAAATTTTTTGAAGAAAAACTATTTTTTTCATCAAATTTTTTGAAGAAAAACTATTTTTTTTCATCAAATTTTTTGATGACTGCTAATCAATTTTGTTTCTATGTTTGGTGGAAAATTGCCAGAGATACTTTGTTGCTGGTGAGGGATTTGTTTTTGTAGTAGAAATATACAGCTTCTTTTCAAAGAGAGCTTCTGATCTGTCAGTGATACAATTATGTTGACTTTTGTTTTATTTACAGTGAGGTCAGTACTCATGGATTAGATATCACATGTACATAGAGTGTACTGTACCAGTAGTTTATCATGCTAATCACTCAACATATTGTCATGTTGTCAATTTTAATTGCTCAATAATTTACCAAGATATGTCACACAATACTGCCACAAATCAACCGGGATAGAATTATCACAATGTAAGAGGAAATGTAAGAGTTCTCTGGACAGTCACTCGAAAACAAGAATCTGAATCAAATTATTGCTTGTAAAAGACAATCAGACAGCGAGAGCTATCGATAGACACTGTTCCTGTCCATTATGGTTTCTTGGCTTGACACAAGTTAGCCTGTTCCAGGCTCTCTGTCAGTGTAGGATTAAAAAAGCTGGCAGGCACTGAGTGGGGTCTGGTAGAGAAAAAGAGGAGAGCCTGTAAGCATTGTTTTAAAAACATCATTCCGGTATACCAGCTCCTGGTATACCCTCTGATTGGTTACTTTTGATAGTTTATATCAACACCTTGTCTGTTTGTCTGAAGCGAAGTGACGCTTAACATGGCGAGCGTGATAGACACGCGTGATTTCGAGGAGTCCAAATTTACTAAAGCGCTCAGAATGGAGTAAAGAACGCATCTGATCAATCTGGCTCCTGGATAGATGTTTCTGCCATTATTCCCAGCCATTTCGGGGGAAGTTTGCATTTTTTAGATGGTTTCCGCTGTTTGTAATGTGTAAATTAGCTAATAATTTTTGGCGCCGTAAAACAAAAGCTGGAAATCTGTCAGTGTTCTCAAGTCACGTCTGAGGCTGCTGTAACGTTACGAGAAAGCTCTACGTCTTAGAGACGTTCTCCTGTTTCTTGCATCAGTTTGATCGAGCTTTTGTCTCTCAAGCTCGATGTTAAGGTCTGTAACTCCTTTGTTCGTTCTGGCACCACATGATTCAAATGTAGCTGTTTGCGTGCAAGTCTGTTTACCGTTTTGTGTGTTGTATGCCGTTGTTTTAATTTGGCTCTGTTCTTGCAAGACGATGGTTTCGATCCTCCATATGGGTCTAATCCTTTGCTGATAGTTAATTTTCTGTATGTCTACATAGAGACTTCTACACTCAAAGAGATTCTCTGATGAGACACAGCAGACATGAACGATCGCAGAAGAATGCAACACTGTGAAGATCAGCTTGGCCTTGTGAAACTCGCGTGAGTAACTCTATACCTAGTCTGCTTGCAGCCGGTTTTTTCTCTAAGAGTCACTTAGACGCCCGGGCTTAGACGACTGTTTAGTCATCGCGAACGCAAAAGAGCGATATGGCAGTATGGCCGAGTAGGGAAGAAGGCGAGACGAGATAAAACTGTCTGCAGACTCTTTTTAACTTTTCGAACCCTCCGTCAGCCCAGCAACGGAGTACCTGATTGGTCAATATGTGCCCGATGACAGATAGTTGACAGGAGGGTAAATAAAGCATCACAAGTTTCGCGTGAAGCATAACAAAGACGAGCGATGTACAAGTCATGCAATGGCAAATCATCCCGAAATCAAGACGTGATCGTCTCGGAGAAGCTTAAACTGATGAAAACCAGTTCTGGCAACAAGCTGGTGTCGGTGTCCTAAAATACAGACTCTTGACTCTCTGGTTCTGCGGTTGACGTTTTTCTCCCGACGTTGAAGATTTCGATTTACACTTGCAGCGTTGTTAAGTCTCGCAGTCATCGGAAGTTGCTTCAACATCGGCTACGACGGGGTTTAAGTTAGCCTTGATGAAATGGGGTAGCTCAACGGCGTTCCAAATTTTTAACGCACACTTCGCACAGACACTGAAGAATTAACTTGGATTGTTGCAAACAGGATCAGAAGACCCAGTTCTTTCTCCTTTTTGTCCTTTAAATGATCACCTACAAAGTCAACAGCAATCCCCAGAGCACGAGGCGTCTTCGGTTTAACTACAGAAGCGAGCGTCTTAGGCTCTGCTTGCAAAATCCACCCGAAAAAAGCATTTGGTATCTCGGAAACATAACGCAAGAGTTTTGAGCAACGGTTCATGATACTCCCGCAAGAAAAATTGATTCAATTAGTTAATTAGATTATTTTGACAAGTGTGAATGTCCTCAAAAACATGAGCAGAGTCTGCAGTCTGTTTTTCTACTCGTAGCGTGCCACGCCCATGTCTCGTCCCATTCTCCTTTAGGCTAAATAGTGTCTCCTCATAATCTCTGTTGATATTTCGAGAGAAAAACAGACTGCCAGCAGTCTACTCTATACCGAACATACGGAGATTTTGACATTTGACATTTTGACACAAGAAACGGTTTCTTTTTTCAAGCGGGCGGAATGAGGTTTTTAAAAGAATGCTTACAGGCTCTCCCGCCCTCTCCTTTTCTGTCCCGGATCTCGCTCGCCGCTGATCCTGCTTGTCACCCACTCCCTTTTCGATCGTCCTCACTGACCGAGAGCCTGGAACAGGCTAAACACAAGTGTAAGCAATAATGTTAGTCGATCAATAAATTAGGCTATTTTTAACACAATTTGAAGAAAACATAATTATACTCTTGTGGGTCATTTTAAACAGTGGTAGCATAAGTATTTTCCAAGAAAATTTCCTTTTGCAATATGTTCCAACTATATTTACTATCTCACATGTATGTATTTCTCTCACATGTATGTATTTCCATAAATTTAAAAAATTGACGTCAGTTTTTCATGCGTCCGTCCTGTTATTAATCATGAATTTTGTCATAACATTGTAAAAGTAGATCCAGGACAGAGGCATTAATTTGTTTTATACGACAACAGATTGTCAAATTGTCCACTCTCGTTTGTTGACGCATGGCATTAATTATAAATTCATGTGTCTGTCTGCTTATTGACACGCGAATTTCTGCAGTTATCGTAAATTAAAATAATTTTTCACGATAACTGCAGAAATTCTCGCACGCTCATTAGCTAATTTTTAGAGTCAATAAGCAGACAGACACATGAATTTACAATATTTATGCCATGCGTCAACGAGCGAGAGTGGACAATTAGACAATTTGTTATCGTAAAAAAACAAATTGACGTCAGTTTTTAATGCGTCTGTCCTGTTATTGACAATGAATTTCGTCATAACACAGTCAAAGGAGTCCGATCATGTGTATTTTGTGCACCCCTTGACCGATATATCAGTCATCATATCAACTGACACTCGACTGACATATCGGTTGAGCATCGGTCGATATGTCAACCGACACTCGATCGATATGTTGGTCGATATGTTGACCGAGAGTGGTTGTTCGATTGTCGGCCGACATGTCAATCGACATTCCGCCGATACTTCACTGCTACTTGTTTATTGGTGACTGTAGCTTGCATCACAGACATAACTTAACCTGTAGTTAACTTTAGAGATGGATCTCGCCTTTTCTGATATTAATAATAAACTTTTCACCGACACTGACGGTGAAGGCGGGCACTTCTGGTAGCCTTAAGCGATCGTTTCCAAAATTGTTTGCATTTTCCATCCCAATTAATTCCTATTCAGTTTGCTTTTAAGTTCTTCTTTCTTTGAATTTTGTAAGACAATGTTATTGCAATTAGTTGTATGTCTTGCACTGCATAAAAGAAAGAGTGTATTCATTTCCAACATCTGGCAGTCTAAGCTTTTGACCGATATACCACCGACAATCGACCGATATTCCGCCGACAATCAATGGTCAGCATATAGGCCGAGTGCTGACCATCATATCGACTGAGATATCTGCCGATACTCAGCCGATATGTCGACCATCACTTGACCGATATCTCAGTTGATACATTGGTCGATACGTTGACCGACATATCTCGGTCGTTATAACGGCCGAGAGTCGGTTGATATGTCGACCGACTGATACATCGGTCGAGTGTCGGTCGAGTGTCGGTCGATATGTCCACCGATATATTGGTCGAGGGGTGCACAAAATACACATGATCCAAGTAGACTGCAGATCCACTCAGCTAGATCATCTCGTGGATCCTAAGCTACTTTGACAATGTTATAACAAAATTCATGATCAATAACTGGGAATGAAAAACTGACATCAATTTGTTAAGTACAATTTGTGGAGAATGATCAAGTTTCACAGAAGATCAAGTTTCACAGTAGATTTTAGTTGAAGGATTACCTAGAAAATGTTGCACAATTTAGTATCATTTGCATACTATATTTAATCTTTGCCAATGGGATTTCTCACTCCACGGACACAAGCAGAAGTTATGTACTTGTGTCTGATTGGACAGACATGGAATAATAAATTTTTATATGGATTGAAATGCCCTGTAGGGTTTAGGGCAAAAGCCAGATACTGATTAGCAAAAAAACTTCTCAAAAATTAATGGGACAGACGTCCAAAGTTTTTCAGGGCATAAATTATTAATAATTTCCTGAAAGCTAAAATGAAAATTAGCCGGTTCCATAAATTTACGAGAATTCCCATGTGTCGATCATAACTTAAAAATTCCATTATTTATGAAATAAACACCAATTGATGGCTTCTTTAACAAATCGTACTATACCGCTTATTGACGCTAAAAACGCATTACCCAACCAGTGTACATATTGGTTCTTGAGGTAATGTTCACAATTATTGGAACCTATATCTTCTTAATCTGTTACTGGAGCGGAAAACGTTGTTTGGGAAATAGGAAATAAATAGAAATCTAGCTGGTCGTTTCGAAAACTTTTTTGACAAAACGAAAGTAAACAAATAAAAGCAAATGTCACTTTTCGAGTAGAGAAAACACAATTTGTGTTAAAATGTCGTCTGATTTCGAAGTTGCCTTGTAACTCAGTAAGCTTATAAGGATATCTTTTAAGTCGAAAATGGCAAATCGATTCTTGGATTAGGCAATTTAAGCTTACCTTCCACTTCGACAAAGACGGTCGATGAGGATCTGAAATTTCGGAAAAGAAAATCGTTCTCAACAAGAAACTAATAAGAATTAATTGTATTTAACTGGGCACTTCGATTAAACAACAAAGTAAACGCTGGTTTCTTACTTACCACTTTGTTTATTATTTTCATGACCAAGGGAATTCGCGGGTTTCTTTCCGCCTTTATTCTTTAATTTTCGTGTTTTCCTGATAAGCCAACGCTCTAAACGGTCTTGATCGACATGTTTCATAACATAATCCTCCAGAAACACGGGATTTGCTCGAAGGAAATTTCGCACTGCTTCTTCATCCATCTCTGAAACAGGACAAAAAATAATATCCTCTGTTCGAATCTTTTTTTCACAAAAATCGCACGCGAAAGGCGCCAGTGCGCCACGCTCCGAACTGAAGGTAAAATCGTGAAAATGCAATTTATCTCTGGAAAAATCTCATTACAACGTAATAAGAGCGGCTTTTTAAGCCACAACGCGGTTCAAAAGTATACAGTTTAAGTTATCTATATTTCTACCGAGTTTTATGATACACAACCAAACGATTTCTGTATCACAACACATCAAACAGAGCACGCACTACCTAAAGCTTACCGTGAAAAAAATGTTACAAAGGTCATCGTAAAACTGCGTTACGGGTCAACCTACCTTGCCCGTTCGCAATCGCTTTTCCTTGTACCAAAGCTGGTCTGAACGGTCCATCACCAAAGTTTGCGGTCAGATCGATGTGGCTGATGTGACTTCCCGTTCCGTGGTTGTTTTGAAGGTCGGTTGCTAGCATGCCCTTTCGCTGCCTTCGGCCGAGACCGGCGACGAGCCATGTCCGCTTGGGAACACGCTGATAACTTGGACTGTGGCGCGAACTGCTCGGTAAAGGTGGAAGCCGACGATTCCCAACCTGGCGAGAAGGACTTGACATCAGGATTTTTGCCAACGGGTTGCCTTTCATGCCAACTTTTTAACGTAGAATTTCGGCGAAAGCACCACAAAACGATGTTTATCTTCCATCGCTAAGTGGAGAAGCAGCTGCCGTCTGCAGGTGGTCACGTGACTCATTCATCTGTCAAAAGCCGACAGATCCCGCCAAAACAATGCTTTTTTTTATATCAACCTTTAGTATAGCCTTTGTACTTTTTAATTTTTCTTTTTCATAAAAAAAAACTCATGAAAGGCGAAGCTGAGCCGCTAGAGCATGCTAAAACACAAAAGAAGTGTTTTGAGTAGTAGAAAAGAATCAAAATTTATTTCCCACAAATTGCTCTATAAAGCTAGACAAAACAAGTATATATTTTTATAGCTTTCAAAATATAATTAACCACAGAAGTTCTGGATCCTCAACCTGTAATGGAAATTTAGCCTGAGTACGCAGGCCAATGAAAAATTAAAAAAAAAAATGTCGGTTATCACGCGGACATCCATCGCTTTAATACTGGTCGCTTCCTTTTTAAGTGATCTTCTTTGTTTCTTGAACAGACAGTAATACCTCGACGCAAATAATGTAGTCCCCTTTTAACGTGGTAATTGGAAGTCGCTCTATAATATATAGCTTTTATCAAAGGGCCAGAAAATGAACCTGTATATTGAGCGGGAGGCTACCACCACAGGTCCCCCAGGTTGCTCTTCCCATTAAGCAAACTTTGGAACAGTTTAAAATATGCAAAAAATGGCTTTTAAAACGACTCATGCCGCCACCAAAGGACTTCAAAGGACTAAGGTAAGCTTCTTTTATGTAAATTTCTTTACTACAAGTTGAATTTAGGAGCGGACACTTCGAACCATTTTCATACATTCTCCTCTGAATGGCACACAAACGTTTTTCGCAATACTATCACGTTATGAAATCACACACAAAGGAAACGTCTGGGCTGGCCTGTGGCAACACGGACCTAAAGAAGATCTATGTTGGTAGAATTCCAACTGCCGTCCTGTTTTTTGGCGTCGTTGGTATGCAAAAGAGTAGCCCTTTATGAAGATATGAAATATTTATCAACCCTGACATGGATACGTTAATGTGGCATCCTTAAGTTGTTTTCCCTGGTTTCCTGACCGACTTAGAAGCTTCCCATTGACGCCTCGAAACCTGACCGGCACAAGATAGCAAGCCCGCTGGCGATCTATTTAAATATGAGATAGGACCTTTGAGTAAGGTGATACGCCCCTCTGTCAAAAATATAAAACATAGAAAAAGCATGGTTTTTTATTGGACTTCGCAAATATTAAACCTCTCGATCATCAAGGAAATGGAGGAAGCCTAAAGCGTGTAATGACACTGGGGGACAAAACAACGTGTTCTCCGCGGACCGTGCATTTGACTGAGAACCACTCAAGAAATATAGAAAACCAATGACTGGCCTGGCGCTCGTCTCTTCTTACATTTCCTTCGTGGTTTCGCAAATGCCCATCGTGGTTTTAATCACAGTGTAAATATCCTTAGGGCCCTTATTTATTTGTCAAAATAAAACCCCGCATGGCGACCATTAATGTGTAAACCCATAAGCATAACTACAGGTAAACCGCTGACTACTGTGCTCGTGTGTGTGTGTAACATAAACAATAGAGTAAATCTAGTTAGACATCCTAGTGTGAGACGACGCTTGAAGAATCTGCGAATTTGCTAATAAAAAACAGAAAAATAGAAAAAAATCGATAAACCAAGTAACCATGTGGGCAGAGTTGTTTGTTGTTCCTTAAAACGTTCACGAAGTTTTGGGGGCAAAACCGATCCCCTTACCGTCCTTCATGGTGGGTGACTTGTGGGCATAGCGACATGTGAGTTGCTTCTTTAAAACCAAAACAAAAATAATAGCGGGCTACCCATGATGAAGTTTAAAAACGTTGACTAAACAAAACTTTGTTGATAAAAAAGGGACAAAATACTCATGGACGCACTCGCATGCGCGCAGCGGAATTGAGATCAGTAAAAAAGTGAACAAATGGAAGTAGGGTCTTCCGGATTATGCCGGCATAATTTTGAGCATAATACTTTATCTGGAGCATCAGTCATAATGCTGGCATAATTCTAATATTTTTGGAGCATCATGCCTCTGTTTCTGAGAAGTGTGAGAGGCGTATGCAAATTTTGCCAGCAACTCGCTCTAGAATGTACAAAGTTGATGAAAGTGGGAATATTATTGGAACTTGATACCTTAGACTCGAACCCAGTGCATTTTTCCAGGCTTCCCAGCTTGTATATTGTTCGTGGATTTGCATTATTAGCACTTGGTCCTAAAATGTTTAACTGAAAAATTATTGTCTAGCATTATGTTTCTTTCAAAATTAAAAGACTGGGAATATTTATTAATAGGTACGAGCCAATAGGGGGGGGGGGGGGGGGAGGGAGGGGGGTGGAAGTGTCATTTTAGTCCGGCATAATTTGAGCATTATACCTTCAGCCGAGCATAATTTTGAGCAAAATACCCTGGTTTCATGGGTGACGCCCGAAAGCATAATACTCTATTTTTCGAGCATAATCCGGCAGACCCTAAAATGAAGTCAGTTTTTCATGCGTCTGTCCTCTTATTAGGGACCTTAAGAACCAGGACGGGAGCGAGGGCGACGCATGCAATGGAATTGAGATCTTCAAAAAAGTTAACAAATTAAAAGTCAGTTTTTCATGCGTCTGTCTTCTTATTGATGAACCAGACCGGGAGCCGCAGAAAACTTCGACAATGTTATGACGAAATACATCAGCAATAAGAGGACAGACACATAAAAAAAAACTGACGTCAATTTAACAAAAACCCAAAATGGTCAAATACCAGGAACAAATGAGGGATAAAGACTGCCGTAAACTTGCAATAAACAAAGATAGGTGAATTTTAGCTTTTCTCGCTTTTTTTATTGGCCACTTAAGAAAGTCCATAAAATCTCATTGTTTGAAAAGTTGACAGTTTGAGAGCTGAACGTTGAATTTGAAAGCTTCCATAAATGAAACTTTATCAGTCTGTACTCTTATTGATAAAAAAAGAGCCAATCGGCGCGCGAGAAATGAGACAGCTATTGTAAAATTAACAAGTCGAATGTGGTTTTGCATGGTCTGTACTCTTATCGACAGCGATACGCGTCATCACAGTGGTCAAAATGTTATGGACTCACGAGGCGCAGCCGAGTGAGTCAACAACAAATATCAAAGATAACGAAAAGAACAATATCAAAGATAACGAAAAGAAATCTTTCTCAAGATTTGTTGACAATTGAAAACACCGACTCGGACTTAAAAGTGCACGCGCTCCATTATGCAAATGAGCTACTGGAACGCCTCAGACTTCCCTTTGAAAAACTTTTGAAAAGACGCTCAATATGCAGAAACAATACGAAACTGATGTTTGGGAAGCGCAATGGTGCGTACTCGTTGTCAATAAGAGTACAGACCACGATAAACACAGAAAACACATTCCCCCTCCTAACATCTACGCTTTGCCTGCCCCCTCCCCCGTTTACCGTTTGCTACATGAGCTATGATTTTGCCTACCCCATTTATGACCTGTCCAAGTTACCCAGTTCACACCGATGATTAAAAGCACTGTGAAGTGCTTTTGTTGGATACTCTATCTATTATGAATGAGCAAAGGGAAGTCTGAAGGCGTTCCAGTAGCTCATTTGCATAATGGAGCGCGTGCACTTTTAAGTCCGAGTCGGTGTTTTCAATTGTCAACAAATCTTGAGAAAGATTTCTTTTCGTTATCTTTGATATTGTTCTTTTCGTTATCTTTGATATTTGTTGTTGACTCACTCGGCTGCGCCTCGTGAGTCCATAACATTTTGACCACTGTGATGACGCGTATCGCTGTCGATAAGAGTACAGACCATGCAAAACCACATTCGACTTGTTAATTTTACAATAGCTGTCTCATTTCTCGCGCGCCGATTGGCTCTTTTTTTATCAATAAGAGTACAGACTGATAAAGTTTCATTTATGGAAGCTTTCAAATTCAACGTTCAGCTCTCAAACTGTCAACTTTTCAAACAATGAGATTTTATGGACTTTCTTAAGTGGCCAATAAAAAAAGCGAGAAAAGCTAAAATTCACCTATCTTTGTTTATTGCAAGTTTACGGCAGTCTTTATCCCTCATTTGTTCCTGGTATTTGACCATTTTGGGTTTTTGTTAAATTGACGTCAGTTTTTTTTATGTGTCTGTCCTCTTATTGCTGATGTATTTCGTCATAACATTGTCGAAGTTTTCTGCGGCTCCCGGTCTGGTTCATCAATAAGAAGACAGACGCATGAAAAACTGACTTTTAATTTGTTAACTTTTTTGAAGATCTCAATTCCATTGCATGCGTCGCCCTCGCTCCCGTCCTGGTTCTTAAGGTCCCTAATAAGAGGACAGACGCATGAAAAACTGACTTCATTTTAGGGTCTGCCGGATTATGCTCGAAAAATAGAGTATTATGCTTTCGGGCGTCACCCATGAAACCAGGGTATTTTGCTCAAAATTATGCTCGGCTGAAGGTATAATGCTCAAATTATGCCGGACTAAAATGACA
>JAHPZR010041469.1:0-15897 GCA_019787425.1 Platygyra sinensis | reverse complement strand
ATAACGAACAATATTTGAAAGCCCGGCAGAATTACAGTAAAATATGTGGAAACAAACCCTGCTATAATGAACCCCGCTATAACGAACTGATTTTGACGGTCGCAGCGCACAATTTACCCCGCTATAACGAATATTTTGTCCAGTCGCACACAGTCAGTAAAAACGACATGATACAAATGGTTGATAAGCCAAACACGACTTCTGTTGGTCAAGATCGGGAAACTTTGACCTTCAAAGCTTTGCTTTATTTAAATGTAGCTGTTCACGCACAAGTCTGTAGACTGTTTTTCATAGTGTATATCACATTGTTCAGCTTGGCTCAGCTTGGTTACGCCGCTATAACAAATATTTTTGTTGTTAACTAGATAATTCATTATAACGGGGTTTTCACTATAACATAGACCCCGCTATAACGAACATTTTTTTCGGTACCGTGACACTTCGTTATAGCGGTGTGCCACTGTACCAAGAATGATGTAACAAAAAACCACAGCACCAACAATAGGAAAACTCAACAGATATCTTCAAGTTGATTATGTCAGCAATCTAGATGATATACATCAATTATGGACCAGTTTCAGAAGGTATTAACTGAGCTTATCATCATGGCATGGATAACATTTGAGCCAAAGATTAAGATGTCCAGCTCTCATGCTAAGTCGAAATAAATGTATGTAAGGTAAGCACCTACATCAACATAGTAGGCCAGTAAAAAGACCAAAAATTTGTACTCACATTTTGAAGTCTGAGTTGAAGATCTTTCATAAAATCCATATAATCATTAAATACTTCATGGCCTGATGCAAACAAAAGTCTAGTTTTAAATAAAATTAAATACCACCAAAGGAATAGATTTTTTACAAGAAATAATTAATGTTAGTAAAGCACTTATTGTTCAACTCTGAAAAAAATAACACTTCACTGGCACAATTAACACAAAACTATGAAAGCCTTACCACTATGATAAAAAGTAATATGTCCATACATAAAAGATAAAAGCTGAAAGAAAAATAAGACAATATTACTCAGTTGAATATCACCTAAAAGATCCATCCCACAGGTGGACACATCTTAGTTATGGCCCTAACCACATACAAACAATCACAAACCACAAAAGGAGACCTCCTCTTAGCAGTTTCTGGTCCCAAGGACAACTGCTTACAGGAAGTTCCATTGTCCAACAATGATAAACAATGTGATTTATATAGTATCACACCACTACCTAATATGGTTACTACCTTACTACTGCAGCTAAAAATATGAAAGCAGCCGACGTGTTGTATGTCTTTCCAAAAACCTGATTTCAGGTAAAAATAAGTAAACACTGAGTACTTAGCAGAGTACGATGGTGGTTCAGTTCACTCCAAAACTTTGGAGACGAAATTAAAAGAAATTTAATGTCATCTTAGATATCAACTCACAGTTTCTACAAATTCAAACTTCTTTTTCTCATTAACTTCCTGGAGTTTGACAACATAATCCAGAGCTGTTTGATGAAATGAGCGTTTCTCATTCTGAAGCTGGGTATCCGCCTGAGTATGCAAACAACACCTCAAATGAGTTAATCAAATATCCAGGACAATAGGAAATAAACAAACAAACAAATGAATAAATAAACTGCATAAGAGAGGAAGCCTTAGCGGGTTTTCATGTGGCACCACTATCCTTGTTGAATTGGAATTTGGAGAAGTTGGTTTTTGTGTAGCGAGGAAAACCAGAGAACCTGGAGAAAACATTCATCACAAGGCATGAACCAACAAGGCACTCAACCCACATATGGCATCAGGCAGGAATCGAACCTACACAACATTAGTGGGATGTGAACGCTATCACCACTGTGCCACTCCTGCTCCTCTAACGAGACCCAAAGATATCCAAGGTACAATGTACTCTTGTTATGATTCATACTCATTTTGAAGCAACAAATTTCAGTTGCTCTATGAGCTGTCACAGTGCTTGATGAAAGTTTTGAGGGAGGGACAAAAGCTGGATTGAATCAACTTGTATCGCTGATTTACATAAGAGTAGCAACTATATTGTGTATTTGAAAATGAGGCAGATTATTTGAGGGAAAACCAATAAAACAATTTCCCCAAAGGAAGCAAAAATTTTATTAAAGTGGATCCATTACTCTAGGGATGGATAATATTAAAGTAAACATGGCCTTACATCAGTCCAAAAATGAATCTTTCTTTTTGAAGAAAGATTCAAGTAGTTCTGTACTACTAAGCAGTATTTTTCAGTCTGCTTGTCAAATTTCTTCTTTTCCTCCTGCAAGGAAAAAAAACAGTCTGTCAGGAATTAATTGCCCCCGCAGGGTTTTGGCCCAGAGGCCAAAACCCGAGGAGGCATTATAGTCTCTCCCGCGTATACGTATAGAGAATGTGTGAAATATTGGTGTAGTATGCGAATCAATCCCGAAGAAACTAGGCGCGCATGGTGGTCCCGGTTAATTTTTCGCAGGGCAATGCTACATGGGTAATTCTTGCAACCACGAACTTGCTGCACGAGGATGAGAGGAAGATTTTTGATAAAATATATTTTAGGGCGGGTATCTGTCATCGCAGCGATTTCTTCATATCTTGAATTCAAAGGTTATTCAGCAGTACCAGATTGAACTGTTTGGTACAGAAGTTAAATTGTCGGACACAAATCAGCAACGAGGCCGATTGACTCGACCCAAACACCACACGTATAAAGATCACGTTTATTTGGATCGCTTATTTTTACTGAGTAATCTTACATGGCGTAGAGCCCATATGACGGCTGGGTTGACTGGCAGGGATCCAAATGTTAATGTAAATGTTTTGCAGCGTTTTAATTCAGGACAAAAAGCTTGACACTAATTTGCATATATGGCGACAGTAATGCGATACTTCTGTTTACATCTCGGAAAAAAATCTCGACTTCTGTTCTGCTTTCGAGATACTTTTGCTCGTAGAGTCCTCGTATATCAAGACAAATGGTTTGTTTCAGTATCAAACTAAAACAACAGAGTGGTTTGATAATTTTTTTTTCCAGAATTCACTTGGCGAGAGTATTTTGTAAAGAATATCATGTTTGGCCCGATTTATACTACAGATGGATCATCCGTCTAGGACGAGCTTGGGCAAAGAACAGTAGCTCGTCTGATAATCTGTCTGTGTATAAATACAGACAAGCAGACGGATCATCCATCCAGACCAGCTATCGCGATAGTCCGTCTTGTCAGACGAATCATCGTGGATAACTCGTCAAGAGGGGTGATCCGTCGCTGTGTATAAATGCAGGAAGAAGGCGAACCATCCACGAAAACTACACCGCGTTACAAGAATCCAGCTGCTGTTTTCAATAAACTATAAACATGGTATAAACACGGGACGAGTCACACGACACATCGATAGTTCATCTCATAGTCCTTCCCGTATTTATACTAGATGGATGATCCTTCTCGACGGATGATCCGTCTCCAGTATAAATCGGGCCAATGAGTTAAACAGAATGTGTTGTTGATTCTTTAGATCATATTTAAGATAAGATGTCTGAGCTACTTGAACAGTATGAGTGATATAGTTTACAAAAAAATATAAAATTTCAGTTCATACAATAAATAATAGTTTTCTTATACGCAGTCAAATTTTTATAAGAATTTTATACCCTTGACGGATAAAATAGAAGCGGGGGCAGATTTAGTGAGAACTATTACTAGTATGTACATACATGTACTGGACATTCTATTGTACTGTTTTATTGTACTGTTCACTGAAAAACCCTTTTCGGGAGTGTTCATTAAAGTTGATTTGATTTGATTTGGACAAAACTAATGTCAAATCTTTTTTCTTCAAAGCCCTCTCAAGAAAACAGAGGTTTTGAATGAGTTTATGTTGATATTTTTATGTTGCTTGAAAGGAACCCAAAAATCAAATCTTGGACAAATTATGTAATAATTATAAATGTAAACACAAAAGATCTTTTCTACCTTTGCTCCACCAATCTGCTCTTTTCTGAATGTTTCCAGTGGTATGATCAGTTGGGCATTTGCATGATTTAACTGGTGGCAAACAAAGCGTAATGAGGAAATTAACTCCACTCAGTTATACACTGATCAGTGTTGGTGAAGTGACTAAAACTACACACGCAACATTAAGTGGCCACAAAGTTAACCAGCAACTATCTGAGACTTTAAAGAGCCTTTTGAGACTCATTTAATTTGACCACAATTATTCACACTTGTCTTGAAATGCTATCATAGGTCAAATCACTATTCTTGCCAAACACATTGCACATATGGCTGGACAATTATTAGCATTTAATTAATTAATTAATGAAGCAATTTGCATACAGCTAATAAATTTATAGCCATAAGAATGCTTAGCAATGTACTATGGGCATTCATTTTTTGTTAATGCATGTCTGAGAGAGTCTGTTTGTGCCAAAACAAAAGATGTTTTATTCACAATGTATATTTTGACAAGTTGCTAAATAATAATTGCCTAAAAGTCATTTGTACTCTCAACATATCTTGTTGTATATATAATGGTTCAATCTGTCAAACATACATGTAGCTCCTTTGGTATAATTTCAGTCATCATCTTGGCTCAAATATCCAGTCATGTGGATTGTGGGCTCATGTAAATAACTTTGACCCCCTTCAAGATCCTGCAGCTTCCCCTCCCCCTCCTCCACCAAGGTAAAGAACACTTTTCTACAGTGGTCTGGTCAAAACCCATGCTTGTGATGCCATGCTCTGTACATGCCAGTAGCCATTAATCCACTACACGTCCATGGCAAGAACTTGTTAAAAAAAGATTTATAATGACTTACCATTCTGTCTCGTTCATCTTCCACAGTGTTAATCATCTTACCAAATTCCTTTAGTGCCTCAGCTAGAAAATAATTAATATTAGAGGATGAAATCATCTAACGAATAAGCACTAATCAATAATTAATTCTCACAGAATTATTTCATGTCACTGCCACTGTCAGTGTATATTTTTCCAGGCGTAATTTCAATTGCACCTACAACATACATGTACATAGAACATTTTGTTTTGGAAGGTGAGCTCTAATGCATGTGACTTTTCTTTAATCTTTAAACTTTCCTGGGTAAAGAGTCTTGGCGGCTAACAGCCAGACATTGTAGCAATTAAACAAGAGATGTCAGGCTCCCATATTTGGTTCAATTTTTGTGCTTGCACTCACTCTAAAATATTTCAAAAAATGCCTGGGAATTAGGGGTGGGTCACTGGCAATATTATACAAGTGACAATGGGTTAAGAAGCACAATTCAACTCACCAATATGAATTTCATCATCAGTCTCCACCTCTCCAATGCACTCAAATCTGAAGCCATCTAGCACTTGGGCAAAACTTCTCTGTGCTTTGGATAAGTCTAGAAAAAAAAACAGGACAAAGGACCAGCCTATTAACCCTTTTGCTGCCAAGGACATACTTATGGATTTTACTGTCCAACGCCAGACGATTTTACTAGTCAAAGGGAAACCCCTTGGCAGTGAAGGGATTAAAAAACTATCTCCCTTAACCCTTTCAATGCCGCCAAGGACGTACTTATAGATTTTACTCTGTCTAATGCCAGACGATTTTACAAGTCAAAGGGACACCCCTTGGCGGTGAAGGGGTTAACATTATGATCACAAATAACGTCTCTGTATTGGTGGCCAATTTCAAAACACTGATCTTGACTACAATTTACATATTTGTATGTCCAGCACAAATCGCAGTCGCTCGACATTTATGGCAACTGTGTACCACACCAAAGGTTCTTAAAGTTCAATTAGAATTATAGCAGGCAACAAAAATTACCACCAACTATAAGCATGGGATAATTTTAAAAAAATGTAAAAGAGTTAGGTATCATGTAGCTGCACCATAATATGCAAGTAACTCCTGAGCTGGTACAATGATAAATAATTTAAATTTTTACCACTAATAAAAAAAGTCATTGCCAAAATTAGAGCCACATTTAGCCACTGAAACAAAACACATGCACTGTAATTCACTAAGAAAATATCTAGGAAAACAATAATTACTCTAGAACCACAGAACACTAAAGAACAAAATGCAAAATGCGACTTGTAAAATACAAACAATTATATTTAACAATTGAAAATATATTTATCTATGAAAGCTCTTGACAAAAAGCATGCTTTGGTAAGAGTTGAAGATTTCCTGGTAGTTTCATGGCTTACTTTTCCGTGAGAAAGTAAAATTAAAATCATTTAATATTTTTCTTCCAACTCTCTTTCACTTCTGCTTTGTTAAACGTCCAATGTAAGTTTATGCCTATTCAGCTCTCAAATATCAACATTATGTACTTCAAGTTTGCAATGTTCCTCCTGTCCATAATCATGGAATTTTTTCTCAACATTTTCATGCAAGAGAACAAATCTGCTCTCAGTTGGTTTTGTATGGACCTCCACAAAAACAGTAGGATACGTTTAGCAGTTTATAACCAAATGATCTCATTGCTTTATCTGCTTAAGAAAAATGTGGACCATGCGACTTTGCATTGTAAGATTTCTCAGCCCATGAGGAACAAATAAGATTCTCTCTTTTTTCAACCTCCATTGATTCTCGCTAGGTTCCCCCAAGGAAATAAGGAAATGAACAAAAGTAAATTAATTAAGATAAATAATTAAGTAAAACTTAGATTAAAAGAAAAATAAAACATTGAATTAAAAAATGAAATTTCATTTATAGGTACATAAATTTGTAAAACTAGCACTAAACTAAAAGTTTACACATTGTTTAAAAGAAAAGTTGCCTTTCTATAATAAAATAGTGCAATATTTTAAGAATCTAATGAATGTGTCACAAATTATTCAATGAATGCAAATTGCAGAAGTCAGGTAAACATGACACAAAGTTCAGCTCACCAAGTCTTGGAGAGAAACATAAAGGGAGCTTGTTTTTAAATTTATCTGACACACAACTTATCGTCATACAATACAAGTAATCATTCATGGAGAAAACAAGATAGATTTAAAATCGTAGTAAGAACTGACAAAGGGGAATGCCTGTCTACAATAGCTTGAAATCCTGAATAGAGGCAATCCCCTGTTAACATTTCGCAGTTTCGTCGAGCAAATGTTTACACTGTTAATCTGATATCGTATCAAGCAACTTCTATTCCATTTTCATATTCCCACTTGACGATAGTGCCAAAACTTCAATATATTACCGTTTAATCTTCATTTAACATACAAATATTGTAAGTTTATACATAAAATCAGTTGTGCCACATCCGTTCTGCTTTGTCAAGAACCAATGCCTGGGATAGAGCGACTAAATTAAACAAAGAACTGAAGTTTGAATGATCGCTTCATAAACTTGGAATGTTTCCACTAAAATCACAGAAAACAAAATCTTTAAATAATTCTAGCGAAAGGTTTCACGAGGGTAAGCTTCACGAGAGCTTGTGCAAACGTCGGCAGTCAATTCGTATTACAAGTTGAAAACTCAACTGTAAAGTTCCTTTCAGTCCACTTGACGATAAAACAATTGTTAGCTCGTCACACTTTGAAAGACGGCTGTATGTAGCCACAAATAAGTGACTAAACGATCAGAGACGAGCTCAAACAATTATATTGAACTTCCTTGGAGCCAGTTGCAGGAAGTCGCTTTACCCCTTAGGGTTAAACTTAGTCTAGAAAAATAACAAAGCGTACGCAGCTTTGGCTGTCCCTTTAAGCTTAAATGCCACTCGCTAAAAAAACCACAGCGACTTCAAAGCACGTATAAAAAGAACTAAGCAGTGTAATACAGTTCTAACTGCAGAGATCTAGAGTACCTACTTTCAATTGCCTTGAGCAAGGTCTTGCATTCCTTTATGAGCCCCTTTATAGCCTCGTTCGTTCTCTCCAGCTCCCGTTCGTGTTCGTGAATGTTCTCTCGGAAATATGGACTATCCAAAATACAGTCCTCGAATTCGAGAGGCTTAAGCCCCATCACTAAAGGCAAATGACACCCTTTTGCTACCTATAGAGTAAAGATTCCTCAAAACCGACTGGAAAATTCATAAACAACTCATCGGCTGATTCTCTGCTGTAAGTTTTGATTCTGATTACGCATGTGCAGACATGTGACCAGTTGTCCGTGACGTAAAAGGAGCGACTGCAGGGGGATGAGCCCCGCCCCAGAGTTACCGACCGCCACAACGCAATTTTTATCGACAATGAAGAAACTTTTACGCATGTAATGGTTAATTTTAACGCTTTATAGCTTTATAAAAATTACAGCCAGTTTTCCTGAGGGACCGTTCATTTTTTCATAAGGGAGGGGGGTGTGGTAGGATTTGTCCTTTATTCCGTTTCATAATATGGAGGAGAGTGTTTTACTGGGAACTCAACCACTCGTAGATTCCATACGCCACTTCATCCGGGACCCGAGTGGCGTATTTTCCGTACGTCACCTTTGTGAGTGTCGTATCGTTCAATGACGTCACGATTCCCGCCTTTTGTTTTTGTTATATTTAGTCTCCATGTAATAAAAAGAACATTACACGTTGGCTCGAAGATATGAATTTTATGTTCTCGTGGCAAGAACAATATCTCACTCGTTCGCCTCACTCACTCGTGAGATATTGTTCTTGCCACTCGAACATAAAATTCATATCTTCTCGCCACCGTGTAATATCCTCTATTTATTTAATTTTGGTCATATCCGCCGTTAGGATCAATGTAGAATAATAAGGGTAGAAACCGACACAACGTAGAACGTTTCTTTAAGGGTGTACTATATTTCGGCTGGCCAAGGCTGGTTTTGCCAGCCAAAATATAGTACACCGTCAAAAAAAAATTCTACGCTGTGTCGTTTTCTGCCTTTTAATATAGACCTTTATATCCTTCATCAGGAGCCCATCACCCGCTCCGGGTGATGGGCTCCTGTCTTCAATTTATTTGTGAAGCCGATTAGATCACTATTGATCCAATGTACACCAGTAGGATAATCGTTCCGGTTGCTTGCTTATACATTTTATAGTCATTTTAGGATCAGTGTGCTGTCTATATTTCGTATTCTAAAATTTCTTCTGATCCAGGTCTACTAAAGATCCGGCACTCTCATCAGTTTGTTGCTGTAATTATACAGATTTCAATTCGGATTTGACAAGCACCCGTTAAAATAATAATTCGCATGAGCCCCCTTCAGCTTACCAATTTCTTACCTATGTAAAAACCATTACTATCCCAGCAATTTGCCTGTACGCAATTCTGAATTGTTGTGAGCGCATCAATCGTTCACAATCCAGAATAATTTACTTACCAATTTCTTTTGTCACATGGGCCCCCTTATAGCGGTCATTTTTTCGGATGACTCCCCCCCCAAAAAAAAATTTACCCCCTCTAAAGATATAATTACCCTCTTTGATATTCTCTCTTATTCCCCTACTTAAGGTTATTGTGCTAACTATGACGTAGGCTCGCTTTCCGCCGCTTTTTCGAGTCCGGTCTTCGTTCCCTCCCAAACAGCGGCTGGTAATAGAGCCTAACTATGACGACGAAATTTACATAATGTTACAGAGAAAAACAGAGAGCTGTTTATGATTAAAAAACACAAATCAAAGGGAAAAGAAGTCCAATTCGGATTTCCTATTTGTGGGTAACATATGGCCTCTCACTGGCGTCTTTTTCATCTGAGTTGATAAACGCAAGAGCACAGAGGAATGGTGGAAAATTTGCATGTCATATTGAAAGATATGAAGCCGGTGAACACTGTTCCGTACTCTTTCAGTTCAGTGGGCTTGAAAGAAGGGCGAAGAATTCAGTGAACAGATCAGATGTACAGAAGCCAAGTTGACAAACGTCACGCAGGACATTGAAACACTAGAAAATAAGAAGAGAAGTTATGACAGCATATTCCAGGGCGTACACAAACAGTACATCAACAAATTAAGAGGCTAGGAGAAGGAAAAATGAAAACCGCAGCAAGTCAAATGAAATAACGTAGAAGCGGACTGAAAACAACGTCCAGTGAGTTTAATTTATGGAATGTTTGTTTTTAGCAATTTCTTTTTTAATATAAGTGCAAATTTTAGTAACTGGAAGAGGTGGCTACATTCGATTTTACAACCGGTAGAATTCTGCCGTTCTACTGAGGCAATAACATGATCAATAACAGGACAGACGCATAAAAAATAGACGTCAATTTGCTAAATCGCAATGCTTTTATTGCATGAGCACACCTGAACTTCCTTTTGTAATTTGCCACGTTAAGTGCAGGGTCAACCCCTTAAATAGACCTCAAAATAGCCAGCAAAAACAGATAGCAAAGAAACGCCAGGACTGGGTCAGGTAGCATAATACTTGTGTTACTTTTAGATTTAAAGGCAACGAAATGACTTAGCCAAAAGAATGGTTGAATTAGTCAGAGGAACACTAAAAATATCCTGTTTTTTATTTTTGTTTCGGTTTTAAAGTGTAATAAATTCGAGGATGTTACCCGTAGACATTTGTCTAGTTTTGTTTAAAACAAAAAAAATAAAGACAGGACAACACGATTTTGTTTAAGCTGGTTACGTCTCCTCAACTTCTTGAGACATAAGTCTTATGTAAACTCTTCCTGGTCCCTTGTCAAATCCGAATTGAAATCTGTATAATTACAGCAACAAACTGATGAGAGTGCCGGATCTTTAGTAGACCTGGATCAGAAGAAATTTTAGAATACGAAATATAGACAGCACACTGATCCTAAAATGACTATAAAATGTATAAGCAAGCAACCGGAACGATTATCCTACTGGTGTACATTGGATCAATAGTGATCTAATCGGCTTCACAAATAAATTGAAGACAGGAGCCCATCACCCGGAGCGGGTGATGGGCTCCTGATGAAGGATATAAAGGTCTATATTAAAAGGCAGAAAACGACACAGCGTAGAATTTTTTTTTGACGGTGTACTATATTTTGGCTGGCAAAACCAGCCTTGGCCAGCCGAAATATAGTACACCCTTAAAGAAACGTTCTACGTTGTGTCGGTTTCTACCCTTATTATTCTACATTGATCCTAACGGCGGATATGACCAAAATTAAATAAATAGAGGATATTACACGGTGGCGAGAAGATATGAATTTTATGTTCGAGTGGCAAGAACAATATCTCACGAGTGAGTGAGGCGAACGAGTGAGATATTGTTCTTGCCACGAGAACATAAAATTCATATCTTCGAGCCAACGTGTAATGTTCTTTTTATTACATGGAGACTAAATATAACAAAAACAAAAGGCGGGAATCGTGACGTCATTGAACGATACGACACTCACAAAGGTGACGTACGGAAAATACGCCACTCGGGTCCCGGATGAAGTGGCGTATGGAATCTACGAGTGGTTGAGTTCCCAGTAAAACACTCTCCTCCATATTATGAAACGGAATAAAGGACAAATCCTACCACACCCCCCTCCCTTATGAAAAAATGAACGGTCCCTCAGGAAAACTGGCTGTAATTTTTATAAAGCTATAAAGCGTTAAAATTAACCATTACATGCGTAAAAGTTTCTTCATTGTCGATAAAAATTGCGTTGTGGCGGTCGGTAACTCTGGGGCGGGGCTCATCCCCCTGCAGTCGCTCCTTTTACGTCACGGACAACTGGTCACATGTCTGCACATGCGTAATCAGAATCAAAACTTACAGCAGAGAATCAGCCGATGAGTTGTTTATGAATTTTCCAGTCGGTTTTGAGGAATCTTTACTCTATAGGTAGCAAAAGGGTGTCATTTGCCTTTAGTGATGGGGCTTAAGCCTCTCGAATTCGAGGACTGTATTTTGGATAGTCCATATTTCCGAGAGAACATTCACGAACACGAACGGGAGCTGGAGAGAACGAACGAGGCTATAAAGGGGCTCATAAAGGAATGCAAGACCTTGCTCAAGGCAATTGAAAGTAGGTACTCTAGATCTCTGCAGTTAGAACTGTATTACACTGCTTAGTTCTTTTTATACGTGCTTTGAAGTCGCTGTGGTTTTTTTAGCGAGTGGCATTTAAGCTTAAAGGGACAGCCAAAGCTGCGTACGCTTTGTTATTTTTCTAGACTAAGTTTAACCCTAAGGGGTAAAGCGACTTCCTGCAACTGGCTCCAAGGAAGTTCAATATAATTGTTTGAGCTCGTCTCTGATCGTTTAGTCACTTATTTGTGGCTACATACAGCCGTCTTTCAAAGTGTGACGAGCTAACAATTGTTTTATCGTCAAGTGGACTGAAAGGAACTTTACAGTTGAGTTTTCAACTTGTAATACGAATTGACTGCCGACGTTTGCACAAGCTCTCGTGAAGCTTACCCTCGTGAAACCTTTCGCTAGAATTATTTAAAGATTTTGTTTTCTGTGATTTTAGTGGAAACATTCCAAGTTTATGAAGCGATCATTCAAACTTCAGTTCTTTGTTTAATTTAGTCGCTCTATCCCAGGCATTGGTTCTTGACAAAGCAGAACGGATGTGGCACAACTGATTTTATGTATAAACTTACAATATTTGTATGTTAAATGAAGATTAAACGGTAATATATTGAAGTTTTGGCACTATCGTCAAGTGGGAATATGAAAATGGAATAGAAGTTGCTTGATACGATATCAGATTAACAGTGTAAACATTTGCTCGACGAAACTGCGAAATGTTAACAGGGGATTGCCTCTATTCAGGATTTCAAGCTATTGTAGACAGGCATTCCCCTTTGTCAGTTCTTACTACGATTTTAAATCTATCTTGTTTTCTCCATGAATGATTACTTGTATTGTATGACGATAAGTTGTGTGTCAGATAAATTTAAAAACAAGCTCCCTTTATGTTTCTCTCCAAGACTTGGTGAGCTGAACTTTGTGTCATGTTTACCTGACTTCTGCAATTTGCATTCATTGAATAATTTGTGACACATTCATTAGATTCTTAAAATATTGCACTATTTTATTATAGAAAGGCAACTTTTCTTTTAAACAATGTGTAAACTTTTAGTTTAGTGCTAGTTTTACAAATTTATGTACCTATAAATGAAATTTCATTTTTTAATTCAATGTTTTATTTTTCTTTTAATCTAAGTTTTACTTAATTATTTATCTTAATTAATTTACTTTTGTTCATTTCCTTATTTCCTTGGGGGAACCTAGCGAGAATCAATGGAGGTTGAAAAAAGAGAGAATCTTATTTGTTCCTCATGGGCTGAGAAATCTTACAATGCAAAGTCGCATGGTCCACATTTTTCTTAAGCAGATAAAGCAATGAGATCATTTGGTTATAAACTGCTAAACGTATCCTACTGTTTTTGTGGAGGTCCATACAAAACCAACTGAGAGCAGATTTGTTCTCTTGCATGAAAATGTTGAGAAAAAATTCCATGATTATGGACAGGAGGAACATTGCAAACTTGAAGTACATAATGTTGATATTTGAGAGCTGAATAGGCATAAACTTACATTGGACGTTTAACAAAGCAGAAGTGAAAGAGAGTTGGAAGAAAAATATTAAATGATTTTAATTTTACTTTCTCACGGAAAAGTAAGCCATGAAACTACCAGGAAATCTTCAACTCTTACCAAAGCATGCTTTTTGTCAAGAGCTTTCATAGATAAATATATTTTCAATTGTTAAATATAATTGTTTGTATTTTACAAGTCGCATTTTGCATTTTGTTCTTTAGTGTTCTGTGGTTCTAGAGTAATTATTGTTTTCCTAGATATTTTCTTAGTGAATTACAGTGCATGTGTTTTGTTTCAGTGGCTAAATGTGGCTCTAATTTTGGCAATGACTTTTTTTATTAGTGGTAAAAATTTAAATTATTTATCATTGTACCAGCTCAGGAGTTACTTGCATATTATGGTGCAGCTACATGATACCTAACTCTTTTACATTTTTTTAAAATTATCCCATGCTTATAGTTGGTGGTAATTTTTGTTGCCTGCTATAATTCTAATTGAACTTTAAGAACCTTTGGTGTGGTACACAGTTGCCATAAATGTCGAGCGACTGCGATTTGTGCTGGACATACAAATATGTAAATTGTAGTCAAGATCAGTGTTTTGAAATTGGCCACCAATACAGAGACGTTATTTGTGATCATAATGTTAACCCCTTCACCGCCAAGGGGTGTCCCTTTGACTTGTAAAATCGTCTGGCATTAGACAGAGTAAAATCTATAAGTACGTCCTTGGCGGCATTGAAAGGGTTAAGGGAGATAGTTTTTTAATCCCTTCACTGCCAAGGGGTTTCCCTTTGACTAGTAAAATCGTCTGGCGTTGGACAGTAAAATCCATAAGTATGTCCTTGGCAGCAAAAGGGTTAATAGGCTGGTCCTTTGTCCTGTTTTTTTTTCTAGACTTATCCAAAGCACAGAGAAGTTTTGCCCAAGTGCTAGATGGCTTCAGATTTGAGTGCATTGGAGAGGTGGAGACTGATGATGAAATTCATATTGGTGAGTTGAATTGTGCTTCTTAACCCATTGTCACTTGTATAATATTGCCAGTGACCCACCCCTAATTCCCAGGCATTTTTTGAAATATTTTAGAGTGAGTGCAAGCACAAAAATTGAACCAAATATGGGAGCCTGACATCTCTTGTTTAATTGCTACAATGTCTGGCTGTTAGCCGCCAAGACTCTTTACCCAGGAAAGTTTAAAGATTAAAGAAAAGTCACATGCATTAGAGCTCACCTTCCAAAACAAAATGTTCTATGTACATGTATGTTGTAGGTGCAATTGAAATTACGCCTGGAAAAATATACACTGACAGTGGCAGTGACATGAAATAATTCTGTGAGAATTAATTATTGATTAGTGCTTATTCGTTAGATGATTTCATCCTCTAATATTAATTATTTTCTAGCTGAGGCACTAAAGGAATTTGGTAAGATGATTAACACTGTGGAAGATGAACGAGACAGAATGGTAAGTCATTATAAATCTTTTTTTAACAAGTTCTTGCCATGGACGTGTAGTGGATTAATGGCTACTGGCATGTACAGAGCATGGCATCACAAGCATGGGTTTTGACCAGACCACTGTAGAAAAGTGTTCTTTACCTTGGTGGAGGAGGGGGAGGGGAAGCTGCAGGATCTTGAAGGGGGTCAAAGTTATTTACATGAGCCCACAATCCACATGACTGGATATTTGAGCCAAGATGATGACTGAAATTATACCAAAGGAGCTACATGTATGTTTGACAGATTGAACCATTATATATACAACAAGATATGTTGAGAGTACAAATGACTTTTAGGCAATTATTATTTAGCAACTTGTCAAAATATACATTGTGAATAAAACATCTTTTGTTTTGGCACAAACAGACTCTCTCAGACATGCATTAACAAAAAATGAATGCCCATAGTACATTGCTAAGCATTCTTATGGCTATAAATTTATTAGCTGTATGCAAATTGCTTCATTAATTAATTAATTAAATGCTAATAATTGTCCAGCCATATGTGCAATGTGTTTGGCAAGAATAGTGATTTGACCTATGATAGCATTTCAAGACAAGTGTGAATAATTGTGGTCAAATTAAATGAGTCTCAAAAGGCTCTTTAAAGTCTCAGATAGTTGCTGGTTAACTTTGTGGCCACTTAATGTTGCGTGTGTAGTTTTAGTCACTTCACCAACACTGATCAGTGTATAACTGAGTGGAGTTAATTTCCTCATTACGCTTTGTTTGCCACCAGTTAAATCATGCAAATGCCCAACTGATCATACCACTGGAAACATTCAGAAAAGAGCAGATTGGTGGAGCAAAGGTAGAAAAGATCTTTTGTGTTTACATTTATAATTATTACATAATTTGTCCAAGATTTGATTTTTGGGTTCCTTTCAAGCAACATAAAAATATCAACATAAACTCATTCAAAACCTCTGTTTTCTTGAGAGGGCTTTGAAGAAAAAAGATTTGACATTAGTTTTGTCCAAATCAAATCAAATC
>JAHPZR010041465.1:2500-5000 GCA_019787425.1 Platygyra sinensis | reverse complement strand
ATGGCGGCGAACTTACAACCGCGAGCTCCAAAACGAAAACGCCTGCATTGCAGGCTAATAATATACAAGCAACAATTTCTGCATTCTGATTGGTTAAGAACATGTCAATTAATCCCAAATCAGTGCAAAAAAATGTAATTGAGTGCAAACAAGTGTAATTGAGTGCAAAAAAGTGTAATTGAAAATGATTGACAGCTCCTACTTTGAGCCCGGACAAACAAAATGGCGGACAAAATTTAATGAAGATCGAAACTCTTTACCTTCATTTCAATACAATTACCTCATAACGAAGCAAAGTGCAAAGCTCAACAACAGTTACTAAACTAGTAAAAGTGAAGTAGATAAACACAAAAGCCGCGAGGTCAAAAACTTTAACATAAACTTCAGCTTGAGTGAATGGAAATTGCCGGCATTGATCACAACTGCATTACAAAGTACCAGTTGAAAAAGTAAATTTTAAAATTCTTGAACACCACAAAATAAAACGCGAAGGAGGACCCAACAAGACGTCCTAACAACCTGCCACACCTCACTTTTTAAGACAAAAAGTGCAAGAGTTCTACTTTTGTGAAAGAAAAGAAACGGCGAGAAAAGAAACGGCGAACTTAGATATTAAAAAGGTCGTTCCCTAACAAAACCCAGTAAATGCTTCAGCAAGCAAATCTAACCTGTACAATGTCCAGTGAAGAAGCTCAAGTCAGGCAGCAACCAGGAGAGGTTAAAAAGAGGTCCTTCAGAGCTAAGAAATTCCGTTTCTTGGTAGATTTTAGCTTCGTTTCTCAGTATTTTGTTCAAAGTAGCTTGTACCACCGCCAGGTTCAATAGTTTCTTGCACACAGTTTCTCAACCACTCAAAAAAACATTTGGCAAGAAAGCCGCATCAAAACCGCAGGGAGTTTTTCCTCTGCTTTGTGGTCAAGTTCTTCAATTCAACTGTGAGTAAGGACTGCTTTTCACTGTAAAAAGAAACCGCTCAGTTTTCACTCTCAGTTTTCATACATGGCTTGGAGAGAGTGACTGAATTTTACGCTTGAATTCACCTGTCAAATTTTCATCAAATAAAGTTGTCGTAGCTTGTTGCCTCCATTTGTCATGCAAAATACTGAAGCGTAACAGAAATTGTCACTTGTATATTATTAACAAGTAATCAAATGATCTTTCTCGTGCAATTTGGAATAAATAAGCACTCGTAAATTTTTCAAAGACTACAAATTGCACTCGCCCTACGGGCTCGTGCAATTTTTTGTAATCTTTGAAAAATTTACTCGTGCTTATTTATTCCAAATTGCACTCGAAATCATTTGATTACCAATACTAGCACAGCCTCAGAAGCATAATAGAAGCTACTGAAAAGTTAAAACAGTAATCTGGTAATTTTCAAGGGGTGAGGGCATAATTGCAAAGCTTTTTGGCCCAGGGAGGGGGGGATTTGAACAAAAATTTTCTAAACATTCAAATGCCCCAGAGGTTGCCCGGGGAGGGGGACGTTGACTGGTACATTAGGCGGGTTACCCCACTCCTTTCACATGGAGAAAACTGACCCCACTGAAGTGAGATACTCAGACCATCTGACCAGGCAACCGTCTTGGTGGGGTACCGCACAGAACAAGTAAAGGCGATCAAGAAAAAAAGAGAGATTGTATGGATTGAGTTGTAGCGTTACACGAGTCAACCGCGAGCCCAAGTCAACCTCGAGTCATGAGCCAACCTCGAGTCAACCACGAGCCAAGTCATTTTTTTTATTATTTTGTCCCAAAAAAAAACTAGATCGTAGGAAATAAAATATCTGAATATCAAGAAAAAATTTAGCTGAATATAGATTGTTAACAAAAGGATATTTTGATAACAGGCTCAGCTCGATCGCGACTCCCGCGATCTTGTAGTCTTACGCGACATATTTCTAGAGCACAAGTTATTTGTTGAGCCCATTGCCGCCTATCAAGGTACGATTGTCTTATCCAAATAGTGAGTGACATGCATCTAGTGACTTAGCAAAAACTTGAACGATATTATATTAAAAACATTTGTGTCACACAAACTAGTTGCCTCTTTTCTGAATTTTGTGCCAGTCGACCTTGAAATTACGATAACTTTAATCAAGTGTCGAAGTGTTTAGCCGACTGCTGTACTAATTGTGGACACTGAAATAAGCTAACAATACTGTAAATTAAACTGAAACTTGCTAAGAATCCCAACTGGCAGGAGGCTGACCAGTTGGCTACTAACAAAGTGTGGAGGAGTTATAGATCCATCTAGTAGCAGGGAGAAGGATTTGAACTCGGGACCTCCGGATTACAAATCCGCCGCCCTAACCACTAGGCCAAGCCACCTCGATTGTCACTATTACATTGTCGCTGATTTCTTTATGAAATAAATTAAATGTAGTTTTGCAACACTCATAAAGTTCTGTAAACACGATCCTTCAACAGTTCACGTAATTTCAAGGTCGTTGGGCACAAAATTCAGGAAAGAGGCAACTTGCTCGCGTGACACGGATGTT